>JAVQKC010066137.1:0-10918 GCA_036025475.1 Philypnodon macrostomus
AAGTAACTGTACTCTTACTTGAGTAAAATCTTGGAAATCTAGAAAGAGTAAGAGTACTTTTACCCACCTCTGTGTGTCATGGAAGAACAGCTTTATGTTAATAATTACTTTTTTTTTTAAATATCAAAATCTGTTTATTATCTTTTTATTTTTTTGCCAGATTACAACAAAATTAAACAGATAATCTGACATTACCCTCAAACAGTTACTCAGTACTAGTAGTGTTTCTCACCTGTACTTTTCTACTCTTACTCGAGTAATTATCTGAATGAGTACTTTTTTACTTTTACTTGAGTAACATTATTTTGAAGTAACGGTACTCTTACTTGAGTCAAATTATTGGCTACTCTACCCACCTCTGGGCATTGATTGGTTTTCTATAACAGTAAAAACACATTTGCCATGTTTTTGCAGTAGCTAAACTCCTTCAGCAGAGGGCGCCAGAAGAGAAATTTAGGTCTAACCAAAAATACTGGCGTCATGTGCTGTGCTGGTGCAGTAAGTCTAGTTATTACCTCTGATTAACTTACTACATAGATACATACTATTACTGCTAATGCCACAAATTCACTAAGATAAATTCTACCACTATTTATACTTAAATGTACTGATAAAATTATATTTCCTTTAAAAACGCATGTAAATGATTTTACTCCTAGTATTGTTTGTTTGGTTCTTAATGCTATTATTTGAAACCTATGTAATCATTCAGAAGATGAAGTGATTATTGGAGTATGGTTTCCACTACAATTTCTCACTGTTAAGTCAATAAATGTCACTAAATATAATGACCACACTTACAGTTATCAGTTATCAAGAGAAAAGCTAACATCACTTCAGAAGGCTTTGTTAAAATATGTGAAAATATGCTTGTGTTCATTCAGTGCAAATATATCCTAAAGTAAAAGAACCTTATCTCCACTGAGACATTGAGACTGCTCTATATGTGTGCGTATGAGTCAAGCCGCACTTATCATAATGGAATACTAAAAATAAACAACATTGAAAAAATATACTATGTCTGCTGTTGTACTGGTAATTCGTATTAAGCAGATGAAACACACTGTGATTTACATTGATGCACATTTACATCGATACATCCATAAGCCCATTACATTATGCTGTATGTAATGAGGTATGATCTTTGCTGTGGGTCCGTTGCTAATATTAAACTGTGGGATGTTGTTTCTGAAGCTTCTGAACATTAAAACTGACAAGACGCATAAACTGTAATATAAAGTGGCTGCTGTTGTGGCACTAATAACACTAATGTGTGTTTAGAACCAGTGACGTGCATGTGTTTGGTGCCTTGTAAGGTGACTTGTTTCTGTATCTCTGGGGGTTGTTACATTGTTCACTTTCCTCATACACCATAAACCACTGCTGGACTCACTCTGTCTTAATCTGAGTAAAAGCACCCATGAAGACCAACAATCTTTTGATTAGAATGTAAAATCATTTATACTATGGGCAAAATATACTTGTAAAGACAATTTGTGAAAGTCACTTTCTATTAGGGATCACTAGATCAAGTCTCCGTTTACTCAGGCTTGGGGTAGAAACAAGGGTTACTATGCTGCTATAGAGTTACCTCCTGCTGTTGTATGCACACTGATGACCGAAGTGCACTATATAGTAGATGTTTTTCTGTGATCCGTGTGCAGCAGTAGAGAGGCCTAACAGTTGAGAAAGCTGGATGTTGTTGACAGTAACATCTGGAGTTCTGCTGTATTCACAAATGACATCATACACACCATTCAGAATAATCAATTATGTACAATAACAATAACGTTTCATGATCAAATTGCTCAATCCCCTTGCAGAGCTACAATGTTGTATTTTTTATTATTACCATGCATATATGTAATCAGAGATTGTGACGCAGTGAAAATGTCTTGACAGCAAAAGATGACTCTGTCTTATGTGAATTTTTTGTGGCGTTTGAAGTTGGATGCACTCACTGACTACTCCAGTGTCTAATGCCTTAAATAAACAGAATAATTGATTACACCAATAATGAAAGACCATCTCATTCAATGAGGTTTGTGGCCATGATTTTGACTCATGACAAACTCATCTCCACCAGCACAGATCTCTACAAACAAAGTCTTAATCACTGTAACATAAACACATTTTGTATCCAAGTGCACATTTAATTTTCTAAGCAGAAGACAGAAAATCATTGTGCATGCAGTGAAAAAGACATCCGCTGGTTAATTGAATCATTGCGCTTGAGCAGGTTTGAGATTAATTCCTTGTAAAGAGAAGATCAAACGCAAGAAATATGTCGAGCAGAATAAAGGCTTTTGCCATAATCCCATTTACAGCTCTGTTCATTCAGATATAAACGTGTACAGTGTGCGTACATAGAGAGGGGTCTAGCACAACATGACTATTCTCATACAAGCCAATAAATATTTCATTATTTATTTAATTACTGTGCATTAAATAACTACTATGGACCACTAATGGTATTTTTAGAGTTGAACTGATAGGATTATAGAAATACATGCATCACCACCCATTGTTTCAGTCGTTCTCACACTGTGATACAGGTACCGTGGGCTATAGTGGTACTGAGAACGAGGTGGTTCTGGTCTTTTGCATTAATCCACTGCTGTGGGTAAATCCTGATTCATTCCAACTAAATAGTTTTAGAAAAGCCAAATATTATACAATATTTAATACTTTATTACTAGTCCAGAGCAGGGAAGACTCTAACAATCATACAGTAGAGTTATTACCTGTATTCAGTTTTATTTGTGTCTATTTACTCCTTCAGACCTCAAATATAACTGTGAAAATATTTGATTATTCTATGAGAGTATGTCTTCTATCAAAGTAGAACATGAGAAAGTTGCCCAGCGTTGGAACTTAAGATGAGACTCCAAAAACAACGACTTTATGTTGTGCTTTAACATGCGAGAATTTATTTTTAGAATCGTCATGGAAATATAAACAGTAATGACAGCAGAAAGCGCCCAGAGCTGAGTGGGCCTAATATAAATATAAACGTAAAATATATATAATTACATAAGAATACATAAAATAACTGAATAAATATACAGTGGTTATAAGTTATGTAACACAATTAGAATAGTAATAGAAAGATGAGTGATATATTTACACATTGAAAAAACACTGTTATAGGAAATGTTTTCTATGTTTGTTTGATATGTATTGTTTGCAGATGTGTTGTTTGATATGTATTGTTTGCAGATGTGTTGTGTTCACATCTCACTCCACAGAGCAGTAGTTATCCAGGCTGTTTTCGGCGGCTTTGGGGAGCTCGTTGCGGTCCAGTAGCCGATACTGGAAGGAAACACGGTTGATGTAGTTACCGCTGGACACCAGCCTGACCACCGAGTTATCACAACCAATCTTCATCTGGGCTATAATGTCAAACATGAAAACACACTATTCATAAACAGGACATTCAGAGGCTTTGGCTAGGCGTGAGTAAGACCGTTTTAATCCAATATAAAAATGATATATTAATTGTTATGACATATTTTCATAGAGAACGTTTAAGGTCACACACACAGATGCACGGTGTTTTTGTGTTGTAAGAGTGAGGAGTTACCAAGGCCGCTGAGGGAGAAGCAGAGGTCAGCTACAGGGAACATCTGAGATGTGTCCACCCCGTTTCCTCCTAACAGCTCCACATAATCACCTGATCCTGAGCATGCTGACCACACCTGTCTCTGTA
The DNA here is from genome assembly GCA_036025475.1 of Philypnodon macrostomus. Classification (NCBI taxonomy): domain Eukaryota; kingdom Metazoa; phylum Chordata; class Actinopteri; order Gobiiformes; family Eleotridae; genus Philypnodon; species Philypnodon macrostomus. Next base: position 3,710 of record JAVQKC010066137.1, read on the forward strand.
GACAGATTACATTTGTTATGTATAAGAACATTACTACGTATCCTAGGGCCTTCAAATCTGATCGCATTTCACAACTAGGGCTGGGGCAGGGCCAACTATCTCACTCAAAAATTAATCTTGCAATGAAGAACCAAACCCTAACTAATGTTGGTCATGGCCAAAACTTTATATAACTTATATTAATTATGATATATCACTCAAAACAAGGTTAAACAGAAGTCAGCATCAGTAAGGAATGTAGATGACATTGTATATTATTACTATATTTTACAAATTTGATGTCTACATTTGTCAATGCTATCGTTAAGTAAATTTGTATTTATTGTTCAGTCAGGCCCTCAAAAATGTATTAAAGGTGACCGTACCATGACCCATTACATCATACGTACATAATGAATACTACTGAATAACATTAAGGTAGTAAAGTGTCAAGTATATAGTTGGAGCCAAGTGGTTTATTGGTATGATGTAGTGGTGGTTTAGCTGTGTTCATACAGGTACATAAATACCAACATAAAACAATGAATTACAAGATTAGAGTGTGTTGTGAACCCCAGTAAGAATGGTTTTACTGATCACCAGCAAATTAAAACACATGACACACTGCTGACACCTGGCTCTGATCCCTTGGATACCTGCCCCTAACATTTGAGCAGAAATGTCAGTTTGTTGTATTTGGCTTTCAGAGTGCACTTCATCATAATGTCAGCAGTCTGGCAGCCAGTGTCAGAGCAGCTGCCAGCAGCTTCAGGACTGGCTGTGTTCATCTCGGTTTTATCAACATTTTCTTTTGTTCCACCAGAGACTCCAGATCTGTGATCCATAGACCACAACCATGCATAAGGTATTGCACAGCTTACTGCTCACAATATATTTTACTGTGTTCTACAGGTTGTAAATGTATTGATACATCAGATAGTACTGTGTTTCCATCATGCAGACAATTTTACTACTCTTGTTAGCATTATCTCAGTATAAATGACACTGGCTATACTACATAAAGTAATTTTAATCCATCAGACCAATAAATTACATCATCCTGTCTACTACTGATGACTGATTGAAACCCCCCCCCCCCCCCCCCCACACTTGTCTTTGTGTGTGCCTGTATAAGCGTGTGTCTCACTTGTGGGATGAGCTCATTGCTTTTGGCCTGCCCCAAGCTGAGTTCTGTCAATCGGATCTCCACGGGGTAGATGATGGAGAAGCTGCAGTTCCTGCGCTCATGTGGCATCACCATGGTGAAGCTGCCCTCTGGACTCTGAGACATGATGTTACAAGCTGCACACACACAAAGAAGAAAGAGAGAGATCAAATTAACACTTCCCTTTCACCCCAGTAACTCATTATTGACCCTGAGTCACAAATGAGACCTAATCAGAACTGACTGTGGGGGAGGCACAATTAGCAGCAAGCATGAAAATCCAATCTCAGTTTAGACGATGGAGATATGAAAATGATCAAGCAATGTGTTTCGACTAACCGAAGAACATAACGTTCATTTGACAGCACTTAGTCTTATGGCTGAGAATGAACTGTCAATCAAAGGAAAGACCATTGATGCTCCAATATTATTACAGTATGACCCCAGATGTAATTAACGGCTGGCAAACATCAAACGACTGTAGATGTATGAGCGCAACAGCTATCATCATCTTTTTTAACATATTACAAAAACTGCAGACGTCTTACGGTGAATGCAGTTGCTTTTAATCGTGCTGTTTCCTTGATTTTATTTTGGACTAAGAAAAAACTGATTGAGTTGAAGATTGAGAAATCATTTGAGCCAAATAAATTACATGCGGTTGCCAGTTTTAATTGGAACTTGAAGGCCTTATGACGCAAAGGAGACACCTGACACAACCACATAAAGCTGCTGCTAACGTCCACGACACAATGTGTTTTATACTGTTTCCATTTAGACCATCCATTAATCTCACTATTAGAGCCAGTCGTGTCGTCTTTGTCCGCCGTTGCATCACCGCCACACTCTGATTGTTATGTTGCTTGACACAGTGTTAACGCGGTGTTTGCGGTGTAGCTGAAAAACAGGTGGATGTGCCTCTCATTCAATCTCCTGCTGTCGCTCTAGGCCCTGATTAATGCTTGGCCGAGCGCAAATGTCCAGGAAGTACGCACATGCATGCACACAACTAAACAAACAACTATATAAAACACATAAAAACGGTGTAAATCTTCCATTGACACAAACCTGTAACTAAGAATCAAATTGGCTCTGATGTAAAACGGTCCATTCATTAATTGTGTCAACGTGAATGAATGTGAATGGGTGTCTGTCAGTGAGCGTTGAGATAAAATATAGCTTTGTCCAAATTTGGAGCCACAGTTGAAGTCACTTATATCATATTTTTAAGCCAATCAGTTTCCTTTATAAAGATAGAGGCTTTTTTGCACTTTAGACTGCCTCCAAATAATTAATAATAATCTTTTCCTGTTTCAATTTTCTTCGATTTCGGCCCATGTGGAAGGCTCTGTGTTGGATGTTTGATGCATTCTACCGATCAAATGAAAAAAATCAAATGAAAAATGGCATGTTTATGGTATGGCTAGTATAAACCAAACTTACGAAAAGGGTTGTGTAGTTTCTTCACAGTGAGGGTGAAGCCGCTGTCGGCGCCGTGGATACGGAAGAACACCATGGCAACGTTCTGAGAAGACCGGCTGCTGGACCCGGCCGCACTGGAGGCACAGTAGTCCGTGTAGCGCTGGTGAGAGGAGAGGGGGTGGTCCTGACTGCTCGGAAACTTCTCCCCCTTTAAGACCCAGCCGTCAAACATCTGAACAACACAGACGAAAGAAACCATGATCTTAAAACACGCTCCAATTAAACAGCAATATAAGATTGTCATGCTTGAGGTACTGATGTTGGACTTAATCCAAATACAACATTGCTGACTCAATCCCTCCATTAATTAAGAGTTTATAGAAATAAGATAAACAGCTTTTCTCAGATCACTGGGAGGATTGATTTTCATTCTTACGATCATATGGTTTAAGGTGTGAGATAATAATTACACCATACACAAGCATACATAACCAAATACATTTTTAATCCAAATCGAAATTGAGCTTTTAAACTGTGAATCTGTTACGTAATGACATCAACCCCAGTATCCCCAGTGTCGTAGCTGGTACTGTGCTGTTAGTAATTTGTCATTTAGACCATAATTAATCCATGTAAATTCAGTTCTATAAATACAGCAGTAATCATTTTAAGTCTTAGTGGTTCAGGAAAAGCTGGGTATTAGATTTCATGCACTTACAGCCTGCCCTTAAACTACTACGTCTGAGCTTTATCAGGACAGGACGCCCCATTTCTGATCCTGTGGTATTATATATAGTATATCTTTAGTGGCACTAATTGAACCCACACGAACTGAGCGAAGTGTTCTCTCCCACTCTGACTCTGGGAAATGTAACAAATGAATGAAGGAGAAATGTGGACGTATGTTTGGGCCCTAAACGCTGCCTAAGGTGGGCTACATATCTGTCAAACAAACAGACTTGTGTGATTTCAAAACTTGAAATGTGATTCAGTTTCCGTTTTGATTTTGGTATCCATATGTTATCCATATTAGTATAACTTCTCTTGACAACTACATTAGACCAACTTTGGACCCCAGATATTAGCAGTGCGTGGGTGTATTTAATGACCTTAATGAAGTCCCCGGCACTGCAGTCGATGTTAACGTCAGACAGCTCCAGACTGATGACCTCACTGGGCTCAGCGATGATGAAGGTGGCACAGGCCAAAGACGGTCGAGACGCCTCAAACGTGAAGGAGCCTTCGGTGGCCAGCATGTCCAAGCATCCTGAGATACATAAAGACTGCAATATTAATGCTTCATGGTCAGGTGTGACATAATAACAGTATAAATCAAAGGTAGATTTATGAAATATATGATCACATTGACTGACTGATGTTCTAACAGTAGAGTCAAAAAAATGTAATGCTACTAATAATGTAATGTAGTCTATCAAACAATTCAGTTTTTTATTTTAATTTATTTTCATACAGGGGACAATGCATATTAATAAACATTTCTGTCAATATGCCAGAGTTAGCCAGAACGCTATTTTTCATCTGTAGCCCCTAAACAGATGTTAAAAGTCACCCTAAAAGAACAGCAATAAAATGACATATTTACATAACAATAACAATTACAGCACACTCAATTAAAATATATTGTTCATATTGGCTTTTATTGCTGAATGGGATATAGTTGTGAATAAATAAATGTAACTATAATTTAGAATTCTGTCACGGACATAAAAGGTAATTTCACTGTCTTGGATTTCACAAGCGAGACTATAGACGTCTTTAGTCTGGACAAACAGATTCGACTGCATTAGGCTATCTCTCCATAGCCTGTTGCTAACCAGTCATTGACGTGTAGAAAATGTCCCCGGTTTCTCTCCGTTAAGACAGCATTAATCACAATCAGCCGTTTGAATGAAGCCACTTACGAAGAGGTCGGCGAAATATAAAATCCTCTGCTTCTCTTTTCTGCTCCAGACTCAGGAGTGAGTAGAGTCCGTCTGAAGAGTCCATGTCCTGTGAAGTAAATACAAGAAGTAGCAGCCTCCAAAGTTTTTACCATTACACTAAGCTATCCATCACATGACACTTTTTACCTCAATATAGCGACTGAAGCCCGTACGGGACGAGAGGGACACGAGGAAGAGGAGCAGCTGTGCGCGCGGAGCCACCGTCATGGTGAGAGATGTGAGTTTTTCTGAAGCTGAGGAGAATACGGCGCTGCCTGGAAGCTGCCTGCTTTTATAACCGGACTGTGGTGGGCCTATCACAGGGTCAACGAGAGGCACCGAGCCAGCTCATCTGTGCGCGCCCTCAAGATGCGTCAGGGCGCGCTCCAGGACTGCATCAATTTGTCACATATCTGCAGTCACACTTGTTGGATTCAAAACAGTCTTATATGTAAGACAGTGTTATATGTGTGCGTGGGTACTTCTGTCACACTAGCCTAAACACGAATCACAAAATAACAAATCAAACAGACCGTATATTATAAAATCCGCATCTCCCCCAGTGTTGAAGGAAGAAAAATGTACCTGACTATATATAGTATTAGCTATAATATTTATATCTAGGACGTAGCTCAATGAGGCCCACTGCTAAACTACAAACGAACATATACTTTGTTATACGTTCCAAACAAAGCACTTTCTTCACCAAAGACTTTCAGTCAGTAATACAGATGTATAAATATGTTAGGGTTAGGGTTAGAGCTCATCAGCACATTCACGGAACTCAGAAATAAGGTTAAAGTTAGCTGATGTGGTTTACTGTATGCTCTCAAATGCTCCTGGCAGTCTGTCTGAACAGATTGTATGTTTGTGTTTGTTTGTTTGTGGCTAATATAGGGGGCTCTGAGAGCAGACTCCAGGGCCAGGACTGTCCACTCTGTGTACAACCAGAGCCAAGCAGGTTCAACATCAAACAGGTACTTAGTTCAGGACTGTCTTTTAGTGATTCCTGTTATTATATGTATTATATAACTTTTATATTGTATATATATTAGTACCAATAATCTGTTGATGTGGTGATTTATACAACTACTAAAGCACACTGTTTCAATGTTGTAACATTTTCACAAATACTCAGAAAACCAAAGCTGCACGCCATGTACTGCACACTTTGGAGTGTATACTTTGTAGTGACGATACTGTAGTGCACACTATGTAGTGACATTATTTAATTAAGTAGTAGTAAGTAGTATTAAGTACACACTATGTACACTATGTTGTGTAGTCTATATATACAGTGCATCTAGGGTATACTATGTATAGTAGTTCATAGTGCACACTTTGTAGTGTACACTTTGTATTGCATGTTGCGCAAACTTTGTAGTGAACAATATAGGTATACTATGTATGGTACACTTCTAGTGCCCATTTTGTAGTGGCACACTATGGAGTGCACACTATGTGGTGCTCACTTTGCCATTAGTGAAGATACAGTATGCATAAAAGCTGAGTATTGACACATTAGGTGAATATATCTCCTAGTGTCCATAAACCATGTAGTGGGTATTGCTGTTTTTGTTTTGTTTTTGAGAAAACAGTTTAGAAGAACGAGGCCCTGTGATGAGAGGAGACTTGTATTGGATTCATCAAAGAGAGATTCATTGTGTATGTCCGAGCCACTGCTGTTAAAGGTCAGTCCTGCTCTAGCCCTGTGTAACGATGATGGTTAATCACCAATGAACACACTTATCACATAACAGACCTGCTTTTCTCCTATTCATCTGGAGCCATGTCGAGAGCGCGCGCGTGTGTGTGTGCATGTGTGTGCGTGTGTGTGTGTGCATGCATGTGCGTGTGTATGCTTGTGTGTGCATGCGTGTGCGTGTGTGTGCTTGTGCTTGTGTGCTTGTGTGCTTGTGTGCTTGTGTGTGTGCTTGTGCGTGTGCGTGTGCGTGTGCGTGTGTGCTTGTGTGTGCGTGTGTGTGTGCTTGTGTGCTTGTGTGCTTGTGTGTGTGTGTGTGTGTGTGTGGCTGGTTTGAGATGAACTTGAACTAACATTAGGTGACATTTTGTACCACTGATGAGGGCCTATGACGTTGGACACAGGAAGGACAACCTAAAAAGGCCACACTTATTAATGTACTGAGTTATATTCATGTGAACACCCTCCCAGTCTGTGGTCTCTAACGATATTGATGACCTATTCAAGCTCTGTTAAGTCTGATTAAAAAGTAATGCTCAGTGATAATCAAATACAAAGAAAGTGTCTACAGAGCTTTACTTTGATATATATGGTAGGATATATTGTGTACATTTGAAATTCCACAGTTAATCATTGCAATCATTATAGTATAGTTTCATATTATTACATCTAGTCTCCATTTATTATGCAAAATGTACATGTAAAAATCTCAACAACACAACAAATCAATAGCTACTATGAGGGATACAAATTGATTTTATTGTGTACACATTGCTTCACTGAGTTTGGTAAAATGCCATATTAAGTTTTCATATTCAGTTTTGTTAATGGGAAACACACTGTGCGTCTGTATTGCCCTCTGGTGGTAAAGGATGAAACCACACTACTAACACCTATTCATTAATGTGAATGGTATGAATGTCAACAGTAAAAGCATCAATACAATTCACATTTGATTCACTCTTATTTGTTAGGGTTAGGGGGTTAGGGGGTTAGGG
>JAVQKC010066146.1:0-18337 GCA_036025475.1 Philypnodon macrostomus
ATGATCCGGCAATTCGTTTTTGAGTTATCGCGTTCACAGCTAGGATCTGCGGACGCGGACGCGCACCGACGTGATTCCATAATATCGGCGACACGCTGTTTTCGCCGATATAATGACCATTAGCTCAAATACTTACTACTGTTACTATTTCATATTCAACATCAAAGACAATTCCTAAAAACATTACTTAGCCTAGAATACTTATATGTAAAATATGAAGTACAACTCATTACCACAATTAACAATAACATATACAGTGTTAAGTCAACTGATGTTGGCACAGTCGAATACTGAGAATATGTTTTTTTAAATTTCGAGAAAAGGTCGAAGTACTTACAGCTTCACCTTTGTCTCCTTTATCTCCTTTGTCTCCCTGAGAAAACAGTATAATGTAAAGCAATAAGACAACTCAGGAATTATACATTGTTAGAATTGACATAGATTATAATTATGTACATAAATAATTTGCTAAACATAGAGGACCAAAAAATGTGGCTTTGAAATAAAAAAATACAAAGAAAACTGATCAAACGTCTATGTAAACTGAAACATGTTAGTAACTATAGCCATTAAGCATACAACTACTATCTACAGATAATACATGCTTATGTGTTCTCATACAGTTGCGTGCCAGTATTTTGTTTTTACCTTTTCACCTGGTCTTCCAGATTCCCCCAGTTCACCAGCCCGTCCTGGGACCCCAGGTATTCCTGGTTTGCCTGGTTCTCCTGCCGGCCCCGCAGGTCCCTCTGGCCCTCTCTCTCCAATGGCCCTGCCAGGTGGACCAGTGGCACCAGAAGGCCCTCGCTCACCCTGCTCACCTTTAGCTCCTCGGTCTCCAGCTGAACCACGGGACCCCTGGTCAAAGAGACAGGAGCAACTGTTATATGCTGAATTGATTTGCAAATGTTTAGATTAACTTTACACTAAAACATGAGATGGTTACAAATTTACAAAATGTTATAGCTCAGACACGAGCAGTTCCTCAGAAAGAGTGATACTTTGATAACATGAAGTATTACATCTTCTCCAGCCGGGCCTCGTGGTCCAGGTTCACCTCGGTCGCCCTTTTCTCCTTTCACAGGCTTCACTTCTGGACGAGTGACTTGGAGGTCCTTCTTGTCCACGACTGCCTTCAGGTCTGAGACCTTTGTGAAAAATTAAATAGTGGTACTCAATCCTAGCTAGAGAAATATACAAAAATACACATCCCACAATTTATGCAATTTCTAACATTGATTTGATATTAACAAGCCAGGTAGGCAAGCAGACAAATGAAGAATAGACTATGTGACTGGCCAAGGCTTATAGTCTGCCTCCTCAATGATTCATGCCAGATTTATTTTCACATTTTCTGCTAATAGAAATCTTTGCGTAACCCTTGGATTTTATTTTTTATTTTTTCATGAAAAAGATGTAAATGGTGTGAAAATGTATTTTACAGAGTAACAGACAAGAGTGACTCATGGTAATCTGCGAGACCAATATGCTCATATAAATATAATAATAATAATATAATTGAATAGATACTGTGTGCACATGTTTGCACTCACTGTGCGCTAATCACCTGTCTGAGTGAAATGTCCACTCCACGTCTACTTTCTAATACAAAACTACATCACAATTTCTTACCCATAATTCTGACTGAAAGCTTTTGCATTTCACTTTGCTGTCCTTTCCTCTCTTTATGTACAACAGCTAGTGCTGAGGTTGACTCAGTGTTAACAAGCTGTGTAGACCAACAGCCAATGCACACACAGTCTGTGTGGGGGTTATTGACCAAAGCCTGACAATAATTTCTGGACATTTCTGGACTAGATTATATGTATTACGCATACACACAACCAATATTGTCCAAAGTGCTTTACAGGATTAGTCAAAAAGGTAAAATGTCTGAACTGGCACTAAAATGTCATTTAATATAAAAAAGATTAATGTTAATAAAAATAAACACAGGTTAAAGGTCCTATTACATACCAAAATCCCAAAGCCCGCCAAAGCTTTCTGTACATCCTGTAAGAAGACACATATTAGACCAGAGATTAAAATAAATTCAATTTATAACCAATCATGTGACGTGGTGTTTGTCATACCACTGAAGTGCCTGGTTTCCCTGGTGCTCCGTCCTCTCCTGGATCTCCCTGTCCATATGTCACATGTCAGAACTCAAAGTCAGAATACTTCATTATAATGTAAATGTACGAGTTCTGACTTACAGCATCACCTTTGGCTCCAGGTTGCCCTCGTTCCCCCTGGATCAAGCAACAAAAATACATAATCCAATTAATATTCTTTCATAGCTAAATAAAGTGGACCGTCATCCTTTCTTATTCACCCCATTACATAGACTGCCTCTGGTCCAGCCATACAGCACTTTCACAACAGGGTGAAATGTCTTGTCCAAGGACACAATAGAAATATGCATGACAGAGTATTCTTCAAAATCTAAAAAGTAAAATTTGTCTGGTAGAAACAATGTTGATGGGAAAATGTTTTTTATGAGACGTAATCCAGACCCACTGCTATAATAAACTGGATGGGTCTGACTGGCCACTCTATAAAAAACATGGACCAGTCACATCACTAAGAGAAAGCTGGATCGATAAAGAGACAGACTCACTCGTGCTCCGACCGCTCCCGGGATCCCTGGTACCCCCTGAAGGACACAGGAAGGACATTGATAAAACGTGACCATATAGAGCATGTGTGTTTGCATGTGTGTGTGTTTGTGTGTATGTGGGAGGGGCCCAGCAGGACGTACAGATAGATGCAGATAACACACGTCTCTGTCTTTGATGCGCACGGCTGCTCTAGGAAACAAGCTCGCACAAATACACTATTCTAGACATACAAAAAAATTTTAAAGTGGAAAAAATACTGTACATAACTAAATAAATCAAGATGACTTAATGGCTATGAATACACTAAATATGTCAATGACTGTGAAGATATAAAAATAATGTTCCTGTCTGCATGACCCAAAAAGGCAGTTGTCAGGGATATGTGACAGTCCTGTTGTTGTTTTGTGTTTTGCACATTTTCTGTTTTATTTTGCCCTTTGTCTGAGCTCTTGTCTGTTCCCTCCCCTGTGATTGCTGGCCCCGCCCTAATGTTTTGCACCTGTGTCTTCCCTCTCCTGGGGTATTAGTCTTGGTCTTCCCCTGTCCATGTGTGTTGTTATTTTATCAAGAATTCCAGCTATACCCTAGTGGTTATTTTTCTCTACGTGACCATCCAAGTAAAGTTTGTACTGTACTTGTATCTGCCTCGTTGAGTTGTGCGTGTGAGTCTTTTCAGCGGTTTTATTAGCAGCAATAGAGCTGATTTCACATTTTTGGATACATTTTTATCTACATTTTACTGTGCTATGCTTTTATTGTGCTTTTTTCATTTTTGTTTTTAGAGGTTTCTCTATGGAAGCAGACATTGGTTTTGGCTGCCATGGTGCCATGTGCTAGATGCTAAAGAAGTAGGGACCCTTTCTAAGTGAGCAGTCACTGTGTTAAAATTAATAGTTTTCTTCAAATATATTAAAAAATCCAATATAACAGTGGATTTTAGTTCATTATTCATTCACACCACAATCACATACTGGTGGTGACGGAAAAGTGACCCCTCCGACAACCACCAAACAATTGCCTATCATTCATTGGCAATGTGGGTCTCTTGCCAGAGACATGACTGTATATGCTTGAGGGAGACTCGAACCGGCAACCCTCTGGTGAACGCCACTGCCGCCCCAGTTTTGGCTAATGAATCACAGAAATTCTATCCTCTGTTCAAGATTTACAATGTTTTTTCTGCTACAGACCAATCAACAATCTCTTTCCTCTCACCATAATAGACGAAACCCACTCAAGTAAATATAAGTGTTTAATTACTTACTGGGGTTCCTGGAGGGCCCTGTGGACCTGGGATTGGTGCTGCTTCAGCTCCTTTTACATAAACTACCTAGGACACAGACAGACTTTGATTAGCAACAAGCTAATACACAGAGGTGGATGGTGGAGAAAGTGTTAATTCTGAGTTAGACATCAGGCTGATCCCAAATATACCCCGTCTAAGGCCCATAGTTGCTATTATAGGCCCCAGCCACTCATGACCCCTAATAGGAACGCTGTAAACGCCACATCATTTGTCAATGGCATAAGGGTAGGATGTATATGCATTTAATACTATCCAACACTTTTTATGTTTATGGTGTATTGTATGGATTTCTATTATGACAAGCATGTATACATGTTCTACCAGCTAAGCCCCCCCAGGGGCATAGGGGTTACAAAAGTTTTCCAGTACTTGTCCAGGAGGACCGATTGCTCCAGGGGGTCCCGCTTGTCCAGGAGGTCCTGCGGAGCCTGTGGGTCCAGCCAGTCCTCTGTCACCTTTCAGCCCATCCCTTCCCTGTAAAAACATACTACAACAATAATACTCTCCATGGTACACAAGGTGACTTCCCGCTGCTCTTCGGGCTATAGTAAATCTGAACTATACAGATCAAAGCTGGTGGTCTCTCTCTATCTCCTCACGCCCCTCGAACACCCCCGACTGATGTTCACAGATAATTAATATGAATTTCCACATGAAAACAGCCCTCCTCGAAGTCTCTCTCAGAAGTGGCACCCCTTTAAAGGCTAAGCTCCCTCATTAGCAGCTATAGTGAATTTATATAGGCTTGCCTTCTCAGGTTGGCTGTGATAGTGTTGTCGATGTGAGAGACTTTACTGGCACTGATAAATACACACTTGAGGGAAGGAAAGACATGAGAAAGATCAAGAATAGGGCTGCACAACACTAGGAAAATAAAAAAACAAATATGCAAAAACTCAATATTAAAGGTGTTTTAGGCTGCTGTTAGACATTGTAACTTCAACAAAATGTATAAATGTACGTTTAAGAAGAAACAGAAGGCGCTGGGTTCACTAGTCAAAACAGGGCGTAGATCAAACTAAAAAAACAGGACTATTCCAGCACCAAAACAAAACAAAATCAACTAAACCAGACTGGCCACAACTGTATTTTTTGGATTGGACCATTTTTGCAAGTGTTACGTTTCTGTCAGATTACATTTCATTACATTTTCATACTATTATTACATTCATAAAGCTTTTGCCAATAATGTGATAATGATAAATTTGACATAAAACTGACTAAAAGGCATCTAGAAAGCTAGTATCAATAGAGGAAGCAGAGGTTGAGACAAATATACACATATAAACGGAACAACACTAAGATGGTATATGAAATATGAAGAGTTGAACTAAACTGACATCTCGTCCAGCTGCTCCAGCCTCTCCTTTGTCCCCCTGCACAGAGTAAAACAGCCCAGTCAGGGACACAACTCAGATGACAAAAAAACTCTTACAAAACATTACAAATTGCAACAAACCTTTCTTCCATCTTCACCAGGCTCACCATCCTCACCCTGTAAAAAAACCCAAAGCATTAGAAACTCATGGTATAAAGTAAAATCTGAATTTATTCACCTACGCATAGGTAAAGTATTATACTTAGGTGTCGACTAAGCATAATGCAGATATACCCTTATACACTATATAATGTCTACTCTTTGGTGAAAGTTTATACTGTCTTCTTGGATTAACTGCTAAAAGAACCTGACAGTGTGTAGCAATATTGCTTTGTAAGGTGACTTTGAGAGTCTTGAAAGGTGCCCATAAATAAAATGTATTATTATTATTATTATTATTATTATTATTATTATTAAGAACATTTACTGCCACTAACTCAGATACTCACACACTAATCTGCACAGTCAACAATCACTTACCATGTGAATGACAGTTAATGAAGTTATGTGACATTATGTGAGTGCTGATGATAGATACCGCTTTTCCTGGAAGTCCTGGCTTTCCATCTTCACCAGCTTTACCCTTAATTAAAACAATACTATAAGATGACATTTCTAAGAATGTACAAACACATGTGTTTAAATTTGGCCTTACAGGTGTCCCAGCAGGGCCCAGAGCACCCCCAGGCCCCGGGGGTCCCTGCTCTCCTCGAAGTCCTGGTAAACCCTGACAATACACACACAAGTACAGCATATTGGTACACTAGCATACATTTATACTTAGTGTGAGCAAGACTGGCGAAGACTTTGTGACACATCTGACCTTCAGTGTAGGATGTGGGCTGTTTACTTATACTCATCAGTCTTTGACCATTGTGTCTGCTGTTATTATTAAGACTAAAGCGAGTGTATGTCATGAGTGAGGCTCTCACTCCTCCACACTGCCCCCTGCAGCTCAGCGCTATAACCCGCTCCACAGTGACGAATACAACCCCAACAAGAAGACTGGACATTTCTATTTATGTAATTTTAATTTAAAAGCTCTTACATCTCTTCCAGGATCTCCAACTTTGCCTGGGTCACCCTGAAACACAAGTACAGCACACAAATATAATGCTTGTTTTGTTTTGTTTTTTTTACTGCAGTCTCAAACACATGCACAACATCAAGACAACAGTAGACGTACTCTGAGTCCCGGAGGCCCAGGAGCTCCAGGTTTACCATCCAGACCAGGACGCCCATCTAACCCAGACGCTCCTCTCTCTCCCTGGGCACAGCAGCAGTAAAAAGTTATTCCTCTGAAAATGCACACACTTTTCTGCACTTTTAATTTCAAACCTTGTCTCCTGGAGCTCCTCTTTCACCAGTGTCTCCCTAGAAATATTCAAAGTGCACTGAATACCAATCCAAAATGATTCATCCATATGTACAAAATTCAGAGAAATGACAAAGAGAACAATGACAGAGAGACTTACTCTGGCTCCAGGAGGCCCCCTCAGTCCCTCTGGGCCCTTCAGAACAGAAGAAGCCATACAGGTTTGTCAAACACATCAGTCACATGTACATTAGGATGATGTATAGGCCCTTTAAATGTTCATAAACAGAAGTGAAGCGGACTGCAATACATACAGACACCCAGGACACTAAAAGACGCATTACACTTGCATTATTCATTCACTCCATGCACTGGTGGTTAGCTACTTTTGTAGCCACAGCTGCCCTGCCAGTTTTCCCATAAAAATGCATTACAGTCCACTTCACCTTTGCCTCCATTCCGCAATTCAAAATATTCTCATGACGCACATTTAAAGGGTCTATAATGGATGATGTATAGGAAAGTGAAGAGTACTTATTGAAGCAAACTCACTCGTAGACCAGCCGCCCCAGGAGCTCCAAACTCTCCTTTCTGACCTTTGCCGCCATGCTCTCCGGGGTCCCCAGCCTCTCCCTGAATCAGTCACACCAACAACAACAACAGCACCATCAACAACAACATGGGTTATGTTTGTGCCTGCTGTAGCCACTGTACTGTAATGACAAATATAATTTACCTTCTCTCCTCTTTCTCCTTTTAAAGTGCCCTGGATGTCAGCCTGTGAGAGGAAGGAAACACACATCAAAACATGCAGTAAAACTGGAGGTATATGTCACTTGGGCGATAAAATGCCAATTAGGTATACTATAAACTGGTATACTGTAAACTGGTACACTATAAACTGGTATACTGTAAACTGGTACACTATAAACTGGTATACTATAAACTGGTTTAGTGTAAACTGGTATACTATAAACTGGTTTAGTGTAAACTGGTATACTATAAACTGGTACACTATAAACTGGTATACTATAAACTGGTACACTATAAACTGGTTTACTATAAACTGGTATACTGTAAACTGATACACTATAAATTTGGTACACTATAAACTGGTATACTATAAACTGGTATACTATAAACTGAAAAAAGGTGTTTCATTTTAAAACTAAATTGTGATATTAAGACCTTTAATAAAGTTAAATAAATGCTAAACTGACTTTGGCTAAATAGACCAAGCAGGTCCCTGATCTTCTTCTCTGTCCAGACTGTGACCACTAATGTATTTTAGATGCAATAAAACCTGTTAGTTGGATGCTAACAGTTTGATTTTAAACAAAAGTATGTATTTGTATCTTTTGTGTCACCCATATACAGTATATACAAGTATGAACTACGTACCACTTTTCCTGGAGGCCCTGCAGGTCCTTGAGATCCCTTCATAAACAGAAGAAAGAGACTAAAAATCATCTCACAGTGGATCTAAGACGGGAGTAAACCCTACAAACACTGACCTGCTCTCCCTTCTCTCCTCTGGGCCCCACAGGTCCAGGACTGCCCTGCAGTCGAACACAGATCAATACACATGCTCAGCTGCTTCAGTGAAAAACCACTGCACTATATTGGAAAGCTGTCTGAGTGATGAAACATGAAAGTATCTTACGTTTCGTCCCTCCTCACCCGGCTCTCCGGCATCACCCTTCTCTCCAGGCCGTCCCGGATGTCCTGCCAGACCCTAAAGATGAACAGGGACAGATGAGTGATTGAGCTGAACCTTTTAACAGAGGTGGAGGAAGTACTCAAAAATGTACAATTAAGTTTTTTAATGTATTTTTGGACTTCAGTAGAGAGAAACAGTGTGAACTGATAATTAGAGAAAGACGTGGGGGAAGACATAGAGCAAATTCACCTGTACAGGAATCAAACCCCAAACTGTAATTAGGCTAGGCACACCCTAGACAACGGCTACTGAGTCACAGAGCCGACACAGAGACAAACACACAGCCAGACAACCATACTCTTGTATTTGGTCTTTAAGAGCAATTTAGTATTTACCATGTAGAATAACACATCGCTAATTTCCCAGCTGCTTAATACAAAAGTAAAGATACTGAATGAAGTTGACATACCCTCAGTCCTCTCTCTCCATTCTTTCCTGGAAGCCCAGACTCGCCCTGTTCAAATAAAACACAAACACAAATGTATGTCTTATTAAAGAAGTGCATAAACAACGGACAGCCATTGATCAATGTTTCAGTAAAATGAAGTGGATTGAATAAAAAATATACATAAGACAGTGCTTACAGGAATGCCGTCATCACCTTTCTCTCCCTTCTCTCCCTGTGACACACAGACAAACATGATTTACTTGCTCCAATGGAGACAATCAAAGAAGTGTATAAAATGTCAACATTACTACATCAACTCAGCATCACTGACAAGAAGAAAAGCACTGAAAGTCAGACGATACAAGTGTTTTACCTTTTAGAGGCCAGGCCACTACAATGAGATGCATGTTAAAAGAGGACAGAAGGTCTACAAAAATGACGACTTGACCCAATACTTTTGGCATGTGTTAATAACAGAAAGTCTCACTAGTTTTCCTGGAAGTCCTGGCTTTCCGGGGATCCCTGCTTTGCCATTTTCACCCTTTTCTCCAGCTTCACCTGGTTCTCCCTAAAGAGAAATGATCAAAAACATGTTAACAAATGGGCTTCAAGAAATTATTCGAACCAAAGATATATCATGGGAGAACTATTAACAAAAGCTAAATATAATAATATTAATAATATAATAGGGAAATGCCAGGAGATGTTTCAGATAGTATATGATGTTTGTTAGATGTTCTGAAAATACTAGTCAAATGCCTACAAACAAAAAAATCAAAAATGCATAGACTGGATGTTGAAAATGTGCCCTTCACAGCCCGGCCCACCAACTAAAAAACACTGCGTACCTTTTCTCCTGGTTTTCCACTGATTCCGGGTGGTCCCTGAAAAAAGACATGTTTTATGTATGTAGGTCCAGAGCATGTTTTGGGCATGTGTTTTTCTGACAGGAGGCACCTGGAAATGTCTCATTAATAAAACATAGAAGCCGGTGTCAGTGGCATGTCACAGAGGCAAGAAGCATTATGTCTGCAGGTCTAGAGTCCAGCAAAGGAAAGTCAATTTAACTATCCTTCACAATCATGTAAATCCTAGTCCAAGACATAATGTAAAATAGCATTGTTATATGTCAAATCATCTGTCCCTTATTATATTGTTTTCCAAATGATGGGGTTGGACTCAAAAGTGGGTCGCAAGAGAACAAATATAGTACAAATATTGAGCTTATCTGAAGTATAGAAATACTGTAATTAGATAAAAGTGCTTTTCACACTTACTCTTGCTCCTGGCTCTCCTTTACCTCCTCCTCCACCAGGCCCTCCTGACCCAGGCTCCCCCTAATAAAAAATAAAAGGCATCAATATTAGGGTTTTTTTTTTCCAGTAAAATTATATCATTCTTTATTTCAGAAATTGTACAAAGACACACTTTCTGTCCGGATTCTCCTTGCTCACCCTTCTGCCCGTCTAGACCAGGCAGACCCCGACCACCCTGTGATAGAGTTAAAATTAGGTTTCGCATAACATGATATACCCAATTAAAAGTAAAGTTATTGTGTGAGGAATAATAATCTTAATCATCGTTGCATTAGCTACCACTGCTGCTACACCCCCTTCTGATCTGCGTTCAATATTACTCTGACTTATTTCAGTAAGTAACAGAACTTTGTGTGTACTAAATGTCTTGAGTGTAAGTATTGTTTGCTCTTACCTGTTCTCCCTTCTTTCCTGGTAAACCTTGAAACTGCAAGATTTGAGAAACCAAAAAAACAGCAAGTCATCACAGGCATACAGAGTCAAGGTCATGAAGCACTGGTGAAAATGGAAAAGCACAGGTGAATTTTAGTAACTGCATTTTTGTTGTGGTTACTCACGCCTTTTCCTGGCTCCCCCGGTGTACCATCACTTCCCTGGAACACACAGACACTATTTTTAATTCATAATCTTTTCTTAGGAATTTGTCACATTTTGAAGTGTTTCAAGTTTGTGATGACCCTCTGAAGAATGTACTTAATTAAATCAGTCTAACCTTTTCTCCAGGTGGTCCACTGGGTCCTAGTAAACCCTGGTAACAAATGGATAGGCTCATTTAAAGACTTTTAGGTTGTGAGGCAGATACAATAGTCACTTCAGATAAAGTGGCACTCACTCTTAACCCTGGTGCTCCAGCGATGCCTGGCTTCCCCGGGGCCCCCTGGGATCACAGCATTATTAAAATAACATTGGGAAAGATAGTGGGGAGTAATACATTTCTGAATAAAATCCTCTACTGTGGTGTATATTATAAAAAAGCCAAAATGAGCATACTCACTCTCTCACCCGTTTCTCCAGCTGGTCCTCGCTCGCCCTATAGTGACACAGGTAACTGTTTAGTAGGGTTGTCTCTTCTACTTCTACATTTCACCAGCTAAGATATCCATAGATAATATGGTATATAGCGCATTAATAATATCAAAAACTACATTTAGATTGTGTATTTAAAGTATTTAAAGTAAGAACATCTCTCACTGTTACCATGTGCAGGATTGATTTTAATTTTGTATGTATATATGTATGTATGTATTTCTTTTTCCAGTATGAAGACTTTAAGTTTGTTTAGCATAATTGTACATCAAAATTTACTGTGCTGCAGAAATGTGATGTGAATGTAGTTTCATTGATCCATAGTGTTGGATGTGTTCGTCCACCAACACGACTTTCAACAGGAATAATGCATTTATATTTCAAGATGATTCAAATATAGCACTATCCACCTCGTCTGACCCTAGTAAATATGCAAGCTTGTTCAAATTCCCACACACATGATATATTTTAGTCAATGTCCCGGTGACTCACCCTGTCTCCCTCTGAACCAGGCTCACCGGGCTGTCCTCGGTCTCCCTGTCAGCAGAGGACACCAGAGGTTATCCTTCCATCACAACATCCTTACAATAAGTGGGTACTCTATGCATCTGCAATCTTTTTTACCTTGCTGCCAATTTCTCCAGGAGGACCACGGGGACCCTGAGAGACACAACATCAAACATCAATGTATCTCTGTATGAACCTGCTTCTGAGTTCATTGTTAGTAGCGGACAAAGAAACATGAGCTGACTTATCCTGAATCCAAAAACACCAGCAAAGAATAAAGCCACAACAACAGAAATGTACCTGGTTTTAGCTTTAATCTACACCTTCTAGATTATATTCCAAAAAGGTGCAGGTCTAGATGTAAGCTCTGTTAAAAATCTTTTAGCTTTACACTGTAGATTGTAGATTGTATTTGAGATATATTAAACTGTATCAATGAGGAAAAGTCCTTGTGAGTTGAATGCACATCGTTTCTAGTTGAACTGATCTACTTAAAAAAACTGAGACAATGAAAGATTTTGCACAATTTCTAAGTTGAGCAACTGTTTTCAGTATTGCAACAAAAAAACTGCTTTTTAACCTAAAATCTACCATATCAGTTCCCCACTTTATATTACATATTATTGCACTACAAGAATAGGGACTTTCTCATTGAAATGGTCAGTCACCATTGATTCAATATTGAAGGAAGCTGGACCAAATAAATGCAAACATGGGACTGACCTTAAGGGAACAGTCTGTTCTCTTAAGGTCTAAATTAACTGTTTAGATTTGTTTTCTAAGCCTTACCTCTATTGCACAAACCATTCTTGTTTTTCAATGAGTTTTGCCCTCCCCCTTTATCTTGATGGGTTTAAACCTTGTGACACTCACCCTGTCCCCTGGCTCTCCTTGCCTGCCTGGAGGTCCAGGCAGCCCTGCACCAGCCTCGCCCTGAAGAAAAACATCCATACAGCAGTTTTTCACAGATAACACAGTATATGCTCCAGCCACTAAGTCATTCAATGAATCAATCCGTGGTACCTTGTCTCCTTTAGGGCCTAGTGATCCAGCCTGGCCTTTAACACCTGCAGACCCTTGAAGACCTGCAGCGCCCTGATAATAAAAATGTAATTAGGAAATGCAGCATAAATCTTAAACAAGCACACATACCGGAGTAAATCTAGGGGAACAGATTGAATACATTGACTGCATTCCATTTTTTCATCGTATCAAATCATGCATAAACAAATTCAACACAATGCAGCCAAATGTCCATGCGTGTGCCAGTGTCCGGGCAGTGACTAGCACATAAGGTAAGGTATGTTGTACTTCCACAAGTGCTGAAGTTTACAATCATTTTAAACACTGTTATTTGAAAGCCAGTTTGTGCACCCACATAAACATCATTTGTTTCAGATTGATATACAATGTCCCAACATCGTGTTTGCACATTTCCCATTTTGTCATCCCAGAGATTGATTGATTATTCATCCTAAACTCTAACATGACAGATTTTCCCCTGCACCCACAGCCACACACATGCCCATTCCTCATGAGCAGCCACAAACTGAAGGCATCAGCATATTGTTCTGATTGACAGAGCTTACAGGGGAGCCCTTGTCGCCCTTGATGGCCGTCCCGCTGCCAACTCCTGGAGGTCCCTGTCAGCAGAGAGAGATAAGAGCCGGATCATTATACGTGCTCGCTCTCAAAGTAATTCTGCTGTACCGAGAGGACAAGCCCCCCATGATGGTGACTCACCCGTTCTCCCGGGCTGCCCTTCTCTCCCTGCACAAAAAAGACAGAAAAAAAGTGTTGTTACTGAAGAAAAATGATTCATAATTGCTTCCCATTGAGACCGATCTGCCCCGTATATATGCAAATAATACTGCTTCACCACCCGCCTCTGCGCTGTTACATACATAAATATAGACTGCCTGGTACATCTTAAAATGCAAAGTAAAAAAAAAGATTGAGAAGATAGGAGACCGTACTACCAGACCTTAATTAGAAACCGTAAACCAGGCTGATGCTAACAACTGAAGCTGATTAATAATTACACAACATCAGGGCTGATTCATAAGTTTCCATAGAAACCGTCGTCAAAGACCTGCCCCAGAAAAAAATCTTAAAAATCAGCCCACCCAAAATCTAAACTGACATTAAAAAATCTAACAAAAAAACTACCAAATAAAGTGAAGTTGGCAAATCATTTTTGATTCACAAACTTTGAAAATGATAAAATAAAGTATAATTTGACATGTAAGACACGCTGGCGTGCAAGGCTGAGCGGATACTATCCTAGAAATAGATGAACACTGCCACCCTGTGTTCAATAATACAAATTACAGCGGTCTGTCATTGCTGTAATGTTCAGTTCAGTCTGTGATATTTTTTAAAGTCAAGATGTTAATGTAAAATCATTAAGATGAGGCAGCTATGTGTTGAAATATTTAGTTTTCCTTATTTCAAAGTTCAAGGTTGAAGGAGTCTGAGGAGCAGCATAATAAATATACATTCTACATACAGTGACTGATATCAGTGATAAAAGAGGTTTGTCTGTTTGTCCTATATTTGGGGACAGTGTATCTGGGACCAGACGGGAGCAGTGTGAACTCAGAGGGTGGCTTGGGTCTGAAGAGATCTGTTGGGCCCTTTAAAAAAATTGTGCTTTGTGCTAGAGGTCACTAAAGGTCACTCCTGCAATTTGTGTACATGTATGGACAATGTTCTGTAAGTGTGTGTAAGAACTGATTCTGAAGTTTTCAATGAGAATACATGCGCTGTTGAGCTTGGATTTATATTGCGCTTAAAAATCCAATCTTTGCACTAAAGCTCAACAGCGCATGTATGCAGTTTTTACACACACTTACAGAACATTGTCCATACATGTACACAAATTGCAGGAGTGACCTTTAGTGACCTCCGGCACAAAGCACAATTTTTTAAAGAGCATCCATCAGTTTGTCATCAATAATAGTATTTCTACTGGTGTACTGTTTCAACAGACTGTGAGTTTATAAAGACAAGGGAGAGAGAGGGGGAGACTCCTTTAGCGCTGTCAAATAGACATTACATACATTCAATGAAGCTTACCTTGATAGAGAGCCCCGGTGTACCTGGTAACCCTGGGCGACCGTCCTGTCCCAGAGGCCCTGCAGGTCCAGAAACACCTTTGGCCCCATCGCTTCCTGGACGTCCTGGTGTTCCCTTTGTACAGAATATAAATTTGTGAGAAAAGAATGCTCAAACATTAACTATCTATCTCAAACTATCTCCTCCTCTCTTAAAATTGTGTGTATTCCTGTACTGTTTTCTCATATGTTGAATGTTTTTCCAATTTTATTCAAAGGTAGTTTTGTTAGCAAGAATCTGTTCTGCCTCCACCTTGCCCAAATTACTGTATTGTATAAATACTGTATGTCACAATATCACAATTTAGATTTTTCTCACAGGTATTCCGGGGATGCCTGGTTCTCCTTTCCTTCCTGGAAACCCTCCTCCAGTCACAGCAGATCCAGGTTCTCCCTGAAACACGATCAAAGTCAGGTGTTTAAATACTACAGAGCTGAAAAGGAATATAATCTCATCTCACCTTTTCTCCTTTATCACCCTTTGACCCCGCTGGTCCAGTTAAACCAGGTTCACCCTGAAATAACAAGAGAACTTTAAATGCTGCAAAGTTCATTGAGGACTAAGTCAGAATCCAAACTTTTACTCACTGGAGTTCCTCTTAAGCCTGGAAGGCCCTGCGAGCCCTGAAACATTAAAAACAATAAAGTTTTATATTTTTTGTCAAAAATAACAGCTTCAATATAACAAATATTACATTATTGTTTTTTGTTAGATTTTTTAAACATGTTGAACGTCAATATTAGGTTTGTTTTAGCTTTATATTAGATTATATTAGGTTTAATGCTGAAATATAACGTTTGATCAGTGACACATTCAACCAACTTAAAATAAACTAATGACTAAACAAAAATTCACAAGCAGGAGATTGCATTTACAAGGTCACAGTTAGTTGTTGGTATAGACTAGAATAAGACATGGCCTGTCCAAAAACAATGTAATTATTAAGAGCAAAAAAAGATCTACTCACCAGTACACCTGCGGTTCCCGGAGAACCTGGTCTCCCTGGTAACCCTGCACTTCCATCGATACCAGGAAATCCCTTAAAGAAACACAGAGCTACTTTTGACCCCATTTGTCCCATTGGACCAGTTTATGCATGGTTTATACCAGTATCTCACCCGCTCGCCCTTCTCCCCCTTCGGCCCCAAAGAGCCATCGAAGGGCAGACTCGGACCTGGTGGACCAGGGCGTCCCTCAGGACCTCTGATCCCATCTCTGCCTGATAAACCATCTCGACCCTTCAACATTCAACACAATTCAATTATCTAGATGTTCAGTCAATATAGTTACAAGGATCCATTAACTCTCTATTAACCTGGAGGCTGTGTTTGTCACACACTCATTAGAGAAAAAAATAATGATCTGATGAAGGCTGCGAGCCGAAATGCCATCAAACTCAAATAAATGACATCTATAACTGATGCTGTCTGTACATGGCACACTCTCATTTGACACTTCAGTCTCTGAATGAACCGTAAAATGTACAGTAAAGAGCTTTGTTCAAATCTAAATATATCAATAATCCACATCAAACCGATACCCAGATACTGCTGATGAAACATGATACTGAGTGACTTACAGGCTCTCCTTTGCGTCCATCTGCACCATCTCTGCCTCTTTCACCCTGAACATAGGAACAACTGTGAGCAGCATCAATATGTTTTCAAAATTCATTCATAACAAATAGTGACAAACTGTACCTTCTCTCCAGGTTCTCCCTTCTCACCCTACAGGGAAGTAAAAGTTAAAGATGGTCAACATTTGACTTTTGTATCTTGCCTAATGTTCTGTAATTCTCTTTGTCTTAAATGAGTGGACCCCAGGAAGAATAGTCTGTACTCTGACAAAGGCTAAGGGGGATCCTCAAATAAACAATAAACAATTAAAAGTCATAATTTTCTATGGATTAAGTTTTCTGTTTGTGCAGTTTCTCACCCGAGGACAGTGGACTGCACACTGGTCGGTTCCTGGAAATACCTAAAATAGATAGAATTATACATAAAATCTCATTTTCGACACAACATATATATTTTATTTTTCATTACTTCAGGTATCCTTGCGATGCCACAGAGCAGGTCGGACAGTTCAGTGTGGACTGAGTCCAGTTGAGCTACGTCTGGTACATACAGTATGTTCTGAGTGCTGCCGTCTGTCACTGCTCTACGGAGCTCCTCTGTGTCTGCCTGGTTCACTCCTACCGCCAACACGGTCACTCCTGATGTGGACACATGCAGTAGTCAGTAGGACAGTACATGAATCACACTCTCCAACAGTTTCATCAACAGGGTGCCAGGTGATATTAGGTTAAGACAATTAAAATACAACTACAGTACAACAGTATAACAAAAGTGATTTTATGCCTAACATTGAAGATAATGGAGTACAGGCTTTCCTCAATCTGTGTCAATTACACAGTTCCTTTCTGCTCATCAGCTGAGCTTCTTGTATCATCTCAATCACTTGTTTATTAATAAAGGTATTATGTTAAAAAAGTCATTGAACTCCTCTTGCACCTGTGGCTCTGAGGAAGTTAGCTGCCACACTGAGGTTATCAGCAGATCTCCTGTCAGCGATGATCACCACAGTCCCAGGGACTCGAGATCTGCGTCCGGCTGAAGGGGTCAGGAGGTACTGAGTCGTGAAGTTCACGGCTTGGCCTGCAGAGGGAGACATGTTCTTGTAAACCTCTCCACAAACACACACAAAACTCCACAGACTGTTTACAAACCTATGTTATTTCCTGGGCCCTCATCAAAAGGTGTGGACTGGATCTCCTGCAGCAGTGTGTCAGATCTGCTGTGGCGGTTCAGCAGGAACCAGATTTTAGGTCTGTAACCGTAAACAACAACTCCCATCTGTAACATACAATACAGACAAAATGTAATATTGAAGAGTATTATAATTTATATTACAGGGGTTGATTCTTCCATTTGGGGTCTTCACACCAAATAATCTCCATCTGCATCCTCTCATAACAACCAACTTCATGAACTCTTTCATTACATTCATACATCTCCTCTTTGTTCTTCCTCTAGGCCTCCCCTCTGGCAGCTCTAACCTCTGAATTCTTCTACCCATATATTCATTACTCTGGCGCAAATCATCTCAATGTGAAAAAGTAAAAAATAAAATAAAAGAGAATAATAATAATACTATCCATTCTTGTCAGTCCCAAAGAGGAAAAGCTCAACATTAATCTCTGCCTCCAGTGTCTTCCTCAGTGCCACTGTCTCTACATCACGTATGACTGGTCTCACCTAGCTTGAGTGAACTCGATTAATACCATTGCACTCTACAAACAGGCTCTCTCTTCCAAAAGCACAAATCCAACAACTTATTAAAGCATCGTCTACCAAAAAACACAAAGATCCAATGAGACACATTACCTGTGAGTCTCGCTCCCCAAAGCTGTTAAGAGACCGCGCTGCATTTGTCAGAAGGGCTCGCATTGGCCTTGCAAGGTTTATCCTGTCTGTAGACGCTGGCACTAGGAAAACAACATCCAACCGGCCACCTACACAAACTAGGGTCCAGAAGAATAATAATAATAATAATATTAATAATAATAATAATAATAATAATAATAATAATAATAATAATAATAATAATAATAATAATAATAATAATAATAATAATAATAATA
>JAVQKC010066149.1:0-10720 GCA_036025475.1 Philypnodon macrostomus
CCTGTTTGCCTTGGGAGACCCTACCAGGGGCATGTAGCCCCCGACAACATAGCTCCTAGGATCATTCAGGCGCACAAACCCCTCCACCACGGTAAGGTGGCGGTTCAAAGAGGGGTTATGTTTATGACAAAACATAAGTGTTTTATTCAACAGCGATGAAAAGAAGTAAAACGGGGACAGCTGGTGAATATAGCGTTCGTAAGACTGATCAGGAGTGTGAGTTTTATCAAACAGAAAAGTGAAAAAGAGCAGGGCTACAAGCTCCAGACAGAATTGGGAAGTAGTATCTAAAGTATTACAAAATTTCATCATCCGTGTACAGTGTGGTGAGAGCTGGAAAGTTTTTGAGGAGTGAAGGGGGTCTCGACTCAGGTGGGACTGTTCCCGATGCAGTCCCTCTGACCAGTCTATTTCAATAAAACTACAGACAAAGAAAGGTTAGCCCATATAGATTTCACGCACACAGACGTACACTGCTCAGCTTTTCCTCTGAACTCTAAATGCTACTCACTCATATTCTCCATTCCTATCCCTTACCTCTTCAATAATTCACCAATGGTAGCTTTCTCTGGCCTTTCAAACCTTTGAAATCTAACCTACATCCCACAAAAACACCACTCGTGTTATCCCACTGATGACATGTGTTTATTCCAGCCCTTTGCTTGTTTGAGCAGAAGGAGGAAAGAAAAGGCAGAGACTTGATGCTTCAAACATTATTGATTCCTATCGACAAGTTGATAGAAGATAAAACAAAAATCGCATCTCAAATATGTCCGCTTAACTATGTCTTGATATGCCACTTTTATAAGATTTCTCCATTGATTTAACAGTAACGTTTCAAGTTTCTCAACCTCAAACTTTTTACAACAACTCTTAGAAGTGAGGGGGAATGACAAAAAAAGGAAGTCTCTATACAGCAAATCAACACATATATCAGTCACATATACATCAGTGAAATAAGCAAAGCGGAAGGAACATACAGTTATTTTGCAACCAGCAACAGCATACGGAACATGTGATGATAAATTATTGAGTCAGCAGCAACTTTAGATATATAGCTCAAAACAGGGAAGAATGACTTTAGATTTGAGAGTTTAGATTTGGTCCATTTAGAAACGTCAGTACTACAAATACTGTATGCATGGAATAGCCACATTATACATTTATTTCAAGCTTTATGAATTCATTTAATTTGCCTAGTGTTCCACTGAAAAAGCTGAGAGGTGTATGTCACTTTTAGGCCCTCTTTTCCCCTGCAGTCCATGCCTACTTACAGCCAGTGCAAACAATATTTAAACCTACCTGCTCCTTGTATTTTTATTGTACATATTTTTTTAATTATATGTTTATTATATTGTTTACATATTTCTTTTTTGCAAACACTTTTTTCACCATGTACTATTATCACATGCTAATAGTACTTCATGACTATCTTAGCGAGTCTAACGGTTCTTCCAATCCAAAGCATTTCATTACACTGTTAACCTTGTGTTGAACGTGCATATGACAAATAAACAAAGTTGGGAGTTAGGAGGAATTTCATTGGCTTAACTTGTATCAGCTTTAACCTACACATTCTAAATTGTGTTCAAGATTTCTTAAATTGCATCAATGTGAAATAGTCCATGTGAATTGTAAAACACATCATTTTTAGTTGTACTGGTCTAGGTAAACTGAGGCAATGAAAGATTGTACATGATTCCATTAAGTTAGCCTATGTCTCCAAATCACCTACATCAAGTTAAGTCTTCCAACTCAAGTTAATTGTTAATATTAAAATGCATTTTGAGTAGCTCCTCTCCTCCAGTCCATCATTCTTATTCTCCCTCATTCTTCCACTTAACTTGCCTTTCCCAGAAAATGGGCTGTGACGCCCTACAGCAAAATAACTATATATACTATACCATCATAATGTACATACCTGGACATGGTAATGGTCTTTTTTCACTGAATTGTAGCATCAGTCACATAAAACCTATTTTGAATAATATGGCTTCAGATGCATTGTACTACCCCAGTGCCATTTAGCATTTAAACTCGAATGAGCATGGAAAATGGTGGTTTCATTAGGGTTTAGGAGGTAAGGAGTGCAGCTGGGTAATATACCGTTTCTTACTGAATACATTTTCTTCATACAGTTTATTGATAATAAAAATAATTCATTTCTAGACTGTATAAAATAAATTTCCCTTTATGTTAGGGGTAGGCAACATGATAAAAATAAAAAAATCATAATATTATTAAGCCAGAATCACGATTTAAATTTTATTCTTGATTTTAGTTTAAATCTTTTTAACTACAAATTCCAATTTACATCTAATCTAATATTTATCATCATACTTAATACAATTGATTATTTTTTCCATATTATAAACTGGCATTGTTACAGTAAAAATGACGTTGAGCATGAATGAATGCACTGTCTCACGATTTAACGATCTTCCCAGATTCAGTTCATATCATGATATGATTTTTTTACGCCATATCGCCCACCCCTACTTTATATGTTACTACAGCACTTGAAAACCACCAATTTCATATACTTATTTTATTTGGACCTTTGTGGTTAAACCAATGCGATGCCACTGAGTAAACTTGAATAATGTTGGGAAAAAAACTGATCATGTCACCCAAACCTTGTAAAGAGTAAATATGCATTGTTTTGAAAGATGAGTTCTCAATACTATCCTATCACACAGTGGCCATGTCCAAGATTGCTATAGTCTGGGCCAGGAAATCACAAAAACAATAAATAAAAGCTAACAAAGCAATACATATTCTGG
The DNA here is from genome assembly GCA_036025475.1 of Philypnodon macrostomus. NCBI lineage: Eukaryota > Metazoa > Chordata > Actinopteri > Gobiiformes > Eleotridae > Philypnodon > Philypnodon macrostomus. The sequence continues at coordinate 2,784 of JAVQKC010066149.1, forward strand.
TAACATCCCCTTGAGACAAAGTTTGGAAACTTATGGCCAAGTGAAACAGCAAGTGTATAGTCTATAGCAGTTTTGTTGAGAGTCATAAATCAGTCCACCCGTGCTCGTGAAATGGAGGACAGTTGGAGAGTGCAGTATATAGGCAGCAGTCTGCGAGAACAGCTCTGTCCAAGACAATCATATGATGTATCATTCATACTGTCAGTGTGGTGTCTCTCCTCTTCTGCCTCTCCCCGCCTGCCGCCTGTGGACTATTCCAATCTCCTGTGGAGGCTATGATGAAGCTTGGCTCTCTCCATCACCACGCGGCTCCACGGTTGCTGCTAAGGGATTACACATTTCAATGATGCATTCACACAACGCCTGTACCATTCAAATGTGCTCTTGTGCCGCAGTCCCCGCCATACGACACGATAAAAAGAATCTCATGAAAAAACGCACCTGGTTTGAGTTGATAGTTACATCCTAAAAAGTCCATTTCAAAGTGTGAATATTTTTGACTAAACAACCCCAATATCAAGTGAGTTTATTTTAACTGTGGAAATAGAAGATTGTATTATGACTAGACCAGTTGTTCTCAAACTGTGTTAAGGATACAGCGGATGGCAAGGTCTTTAGTGGTACTGAAGAGCTTTTGCAGTTCAAGTTTTAGAACTGATTCAGATCTTGATTTAAACCTGGGTTAGTCCTAATTTAGGCCAACATCACTAATATGGTACTTGGTATGGAAATGTGAGAACTAGCTAGTAATTAGAGGCTGATGGGAAAGCAGAGTACCTGGAGAAAGCCTACAAAAGCACGGGGGGAACATGCAGATTTCTTTTGAGTCTAGGAAATGAACCCGGGACCTTCTTGCTGTGAGATGACACTGCTGCCCTATGCCACTATGGTGTATTGCCACCAAACAACTATCCAATCATTCAGGGACAGAATGCATAGGTTTAAAACATTCTCCACATATCTTTTCTTGCATCTTACATCATAACGTAATACCTAATTTATTCAAAAAAACAGGAAGGTTCAGGTAGCATTAATATATCGTAACGTAATACCTAATTTATTTAAAAAACAGGAAGGTTCAGGTAGCATTAATATTGTTATTGTAACTGGTCAGAAAAAGCATACAGCAGTACCCAGACTGGTTGATTTGAAAACTGGTCTGCTCCTACAACTTAATTACCTCCTAAAAAGTCACTTTGGAGCATGAATTCAGACTACTAACATCAAGGACGTAATCTAAGTGAGTCCCTTTTAACTGTGGAACTAGTACAGAGGAATGTGCATTAATTTAGTGCACTCGTTTTATTCATCTTGGACAGCTAAAGGTGTTTTTTTCAAAAAAGCTGGTGCCTGCCTCTGAATCATCTGACCTCCGTGATTTGCTAATGAATGCTGGGAGCAATCACCGTTTTCCAGAAAATGGACAAAAATGATCCCTCATCTCTGAACCTAATCACTTGGTGCCATTACAGAGTGCACGTGTGCGTGTGTGCATGTGTATATGTGTGACAGTCTGATTACCATCCCTGAATGAAATACTTGTTTGGAATGATCCCATGGGGGAAGGAGGGGGTCTCTTCAAGGTGAAACGCAGATCCGAGGTGGGACGCGGCCCTCATTTTTTGTATTAGCAATTGAAAAAAGGGCGGTGGGACAAAAATGACCCAAGCAGAAAAAGAAAATTTGGTGGAAAAGAGAAGTGGGGGTTTCCTGCACCTAAATGTTCATTTTTAAATAAGTAAATTCTGTAAATTTTGTTTATATTATTTAAAAAAAACATTTTTGTTAAAAATGTATTTTTAATTAATCTTTGGTATAAACACTTAAGCAACACATAAGGAAGAAGTCAAGTGGGGCATTTTCAGCTCCTGAGAAAGTCAGTGCCTCAGCATACGTGCTAACTCTAACAAACATGGATAAAACATACAACTTCAGGTATGTTTTTGATAAGGAATAAAAAGTAACATGCTGGAAAGCTTATAAAAGTCAAGGACCCCTTTAAAAACAGCTTCAAGGATGCTGTTTTCTTATAGAACAGCACTGACACGGAATATCTGAAATTAAGCTTTTTGCATCCACTCTTTCGTCTAATCCCCAAGGTCTGTGTCTTACAAGAGCCCACCCGAACCATACAATACACTGCCGGTTCATTTTTGTTCCCTATCTTTGCTATTAAGTGCACATCAAAAAGAAGATTCTCCCATACAATCGCTATAGCTGTTTATGCATACAGTAGCTCTGTGCCTAGACAGACAAAGAAGACACACACAACAGAATCAAAGCAAAGGTCACACTTGGCATTGTGGGATAAAGCCAGTCTTTTGAAATCTCATTTTCCAAGGTCCAAATCAGATCAGCACCTCAGATGTGGACACAGCTTTAGACTGACGAGGCCATAGAAAAGAAATAGAAGGAAGGAGGTGAATAAGTCAATTACATTTACTTGGCTGTTGTTTATCTTGGGCGCTAATGGCTGCAAAATAAAACAGAATCACCTTCTGCCATCTTTCAGAATATGAATTAAAACCTGAAGTTGCCTGCCATTTCAGCTCCTCTCGCACGATTATTACTCTCCGAGCCTTTGTGCTTAAATATGCAAAGGTCACGACGCCGGCCAGTTGTTGGAACTCAAAGCAAGATGATTTTCTTGTCTCTTTCTGAGAATACAAAGAAAGAAAAAGCCATTCACTGTTGCAACAGCATCAAATTAAGTGGTAAGTGAGTATTCATGTTGATTCTCTGTACGGATATTTATGCCACAAATGGAGAAGACGACGTTGGTTCAAATGAAGGTATAAAAGGAATTTGTTGAAAGTGGAAGATATCCAGCCAGTGTCAATGCTGTTAGTGTTATCAGTGTGACAATGAAGAAAAAGCAGCTTTGGCCAAGCCCCTTCAACACTTCTATCATCAGCACTATATAATCCATATTTGTGACCGTTCGCACCTGTGTGTTTTTGATTACATGTTCTTTTGGGGAGTTGTGGGTCCGTTGTGTGTCCTTGTGCTTGCAGGTTGTGTTCATGTGGCAGAGGATGTGTGGTGATTGCGTGTGTGACTCGGGATAGGGTCACCTTGCATCTGACTCAACCGTTTAGAGACCACCAACAGGGATAAAAATCATCCTCTGAACTTAATCCAGGCTTAGATCCATACTTCCAAACTCAAAAAATGCACAGAAGACCGGGACACCTGTGAAGAGCATTCCACCATTTGCTGCTGTTAAATTACTAGATACATGGAATAACAATGTATTAGGTAGGTTATGTGTAGGTTATATATTATATTATACAAATGCATGCTTGAAAACAGGAAAAAAAAATCTTTGCATTTAACCCATTATTCTGTGGCAATCTGAGAGGTGGGGTATCTGAGCAGCACAAGGTTATCCTCTTTCATATCTTGAGCCAATTGCAGAGAAAACCCACCCAGACAAGGGAAGAACATGCAAACTTCACACAGAAAGTAGGCCTTGATGAGTCCAGGAATGTTCTGTATATACTGTTCAGATTTCTGTTATGTTCATATTCAAGTTGAATTCTATTGCTTCAAATTAGAAATATAAAATCATGTTTATAGCCTAGTAAATGGTTGTCAAAAGTTTACAGCAGCTTGTAACAGACTGGAAGTAGCTATCGCCCAACTGACCGACCAAGCCCTGATTCTGAGATGGTTGGCCACACGGAAAGAAGCTAATGTGTGATTATGTCACTAAGAAGCTGCACATATTTGAGGAAAAACCACATAGACAAACCCAGCAGAGTTTCGATTTATGTTATTGACAAGGCATTATCACATTTCTACAGTGATTGCTCGAAATGAAACACGCTCACTAAGTTTAATTCTGAACTAAATTAAGCAGGTAGCTGTGAGAAACAAAAGAGTAATCAGACAATAAGCTGAGTGCCAGACACAGCATCGATTTCAAACTATCTCTAAGCAGCCTCAGAGGCGCGGGCCATAGCCAACCTTATGATATTGACCCTGCCGCTAACAAATATGCTTATATTTATATTGCCTTTCCTGACTGAGACAATGCACAACCTATCCTTGGGTGGATATTGGATCATACACACATGCTTAGCTTCAAATTCAATATTCATTCTTTCGCACTTGTCCCGAAGTAAATATTTATGTTGGTGGTAGGTATGATGAAGGTGGAGGAAAAAACTAAAAAAGAAAAAAGAAAGAAAGAAAACACTAAATGCATCAAAAATCAATAATAAAAATAGGGGCACTGTTTTCTAGGTCACATTTGAATATTTCTTTTAGAGATATTGATCTGTTTTGTGTGACCTACCTGGGCCCATTCTTTGTAATTAAAAGGGGGAGAGTGTGGCTCGCTCATTCATGTGCCATTGCCATTGGGTGTGATGGTGTGCACGCGGGTGTAGCATGTACGTCGGCGTGGTTAATGAATGAGAGGCAGTTATGATGAAGAGGGGGAGGAGCTGGGCCCTAAGGAAGATTTATACTCTGCTGGATATGAGTTGTTGTGTGTGCGCAGGGGCCGCTGTGTTAGATTAATTTCACTATATTAAATTCAGTCCATAATCCAGACTGTGGAGAAGACAGAGCAGACAAAGGATCTCTGAGGTAATGGGTCAGTCATGTCGGACGTATGGTTTTTACATTGTTACAACACAAACAATCAACAATGTAATAGCTCTTACAAAGAAAATACAAAAACAACTTATGCCACACTTGATATAATTCAACTAACTGTAGAAGTTTCCAGAGACTTAAATCAATTTATATTATGACCAAATAAAGACACCTGGTTGAGTCCCAGGTTTAGACCAGTCCATTGCACATCATTATAAATTCAAATTGAACTGAACATTTAGTATGTCTGGTTAATAAAGCCTCATCAGACATGCTATGCCCTCAATGCTGAATCATAACCAGGACATATTCAAAATACCTAAATACTGTATAGTTAAGATTTTACCATAGAAGTTTTTTCTTGTTGGATATGCAGAGAACGTTTTTGCATCCAGTAGATTATACCTGGAAAGTGAAGTCTAGCAATAAGACTGTGTTGCTTGAATGCCAGTAATACACTTTGAACACTCTGTAAATTACCCTTTAAATATAACATTTGACACATATTTGATCATTTTGCCAATCTATATATAAAAAAGGAATTGGACAGTTTATGTGTGCCACCTGCCCTCATGTCCTTTAGCCCTCTCGTGTCACCCGCCACCACTGTCAATGGGCCATCCCAACCTGTTTGAAGTGGCTATTAGCTTCAAAATCAAAGCGTGCCATCAAGCCCATCTCGGCCCTGTGCCCTTTTAGAATATTCACCAATGCTCTTCTGGCCTTTTGTGAGCCCCCCGGAATAAAAATAATCAAAATCAGAATGGACCTTCATGTGCAATAATACTCCGTCTACTCTTATGGCTTCGCACTGTCAATGCCATTTATAATTCATGCACCCATACTGATGGGTCTGGGGGCACGTTCGAGAGGTCCGCTCACCGCCGTTCCACCGCTGTTCATCAATAGCTGCCAGCGCAGGTAGGGGGACTTTATTATTGACCAGTGGCCACTAGTTTTCACGCAAACAGCGATCTATAATTATTAAAACTTCAAAAACTTCTCCAAAAATCCCTCTCACAGTTTGAGATGACCTCCCTCACTGTCTCTTCTTCTTTGTTGTTAATTTAAACACTGGCGGTTTCATCCCTTCCCCATAGGTGTCTGTTTTACAATAAAAGGTCATCCTCATTTGTCCGTCCTCACAAAAGAGACCACCGTCAGGGCTGAGGTCAGACAATCAGACAGACAGACAGACCGGTGGACAGAGGCACGGCGGGCGCTACACGCTGGCACTGGGTCTAAAAGAAAAGGTGGAATAGTAGATGGATTGACGGATAAGATAGACGTGATATAGAGAGAGTAAAGGGAGAGTTGTGCCAGGAAGGGCAGGGGAAAGAGCACATGGATAACTAATCATGGTATCACATTCAGGCCTCTGGTTCGCCTTAAAACTCAAAGATGCACAGAAGCACAACTCTTTTATTGATATGATATTTACTGTATTTAAAAATTGTCTTCCATTTGCTTTGGGGGGTCAAGGGTGCTTGGTGCCAATGCCAGCAACTACAGGTATTAGGTGAGGTATATCCTGGACAATGGCTAGTTAGTCACAGGGCCGACAGAGAGACAAAGTAAAGGAATACCTAATTACCCACCACCAAAAAATCATAGTCTTTAGGTGGTGGGTCAAAGCCGAAGTACTTAGAGAGAACCCACAACAACACGAGGAAGACATGTAGATAGAAAAATTGTCTGTTGGCTGGCCTGAGTTCAGTTTTCTGGTGTTTGCTAATCTAAATGTAAACAGAATTAGGTGTAATTTCAGATACTCAGGTAGGATACGGAGGAGGAGCAGTGAGCAGTGATGGAAAAGCCTAGACATACGACATGTGAGGGGGCAATATTCAGGTGTCCTGGGAGGAGAGAACTCGGGATAACTAATCACGGCATCACATCCAGGCCTCTTCCTCCACTTCGAGTCCTTCTTCACCTCTTCTTTGCTCCGCTGCGGGGATGATTGACGAGGCCACGCTGGACCCAGGGTGTCCCAGTCCCCAGATTAGAAAGCCCTCAAACAAATGAAGCCTAGAAATGCTGCCCCGGGGAGCACACTCAGACAGACAGCGCATGATAGGGAACTCTTTGGCTTTTCCGACATTGTGGAGATATGAGAAAATGGAGAGATGGGAAATGACACGTCGCTGGGACTTACCAGAGTACAGTATCTGAAGAGGAGAGCTGAATAAGTTTAGTTTGGAGATGAGAACAATTTCAAAGTCTCAAACCTCTCAATAAGGTTGCATTATTTTTTTTGCCACTTTTCAGAGACTACAAAATGTTGAATTGGAAGTTATACATAGCTAACAAAGAGATTTTTATTCAAGGTGCCATGTACAACATAATGTCCTAATCTATTGGTCAAAGATAGATGTCTAATTTGAGCCATCAATAAGTGTACTTTCCATTTACTGTACACTCACACCTACTGCTGAAACTTACTGCTTTTCAGAGGTGTAAGGTAACTATAGGAAGGGATGTGCTAGACCTTAATTTTAATCCCAAGAGCAGATTTTTGAGGCAAAGAATGCAGAGAAAATACAGTTTCAAAATCAAGTTAAATCTAATCACAAGAGAATAAATGACATTCAGTTATTTAACATGATCAATTAAACTAAAGTAATATAATATTACATTTAAAAAGTACCAACATGCAGTAGACAAATGTACAATAACATATAAATGTAATTGGTCAGAAAAATTAATAATAATAAATTTACACGGTAACTAGTACTATTCTTTTCTGTATATACTTTTACTCTCTGTTAATGTTTACTCCTTGTCTTTAGTTGTAGTGACACTGGTGGCACAGTGACCTGTAGCTGTAGTGAACAGGGATGGTGTGCAATTGCCTAAAAAACGACTTTTGAAGTCCGTTTTTTGTTTAGTATATTTGTTTCAACAATACTATTTCGATGTAACAGTACAATATTTCAACCATTTTTCCTGTTTGTACCCTCGTTTTTAAAAACTTTGAGCACACTCATTTGAGGTCATTACACAAAACACTTCGTCGAGAGAATATAGTTCACAATATAAGAGCAGAGGTGATTTCTGATGCAGGCTCCGAGTGAAAGAAGAAAAATTGTAGAAAGTGCGCGGGAGACAATTATACGTGTAAGGTGAGTGAAGGGGGAACGCGTGAAGTCACTTTAATTAGGTTACCTGCAGAGAAGGATGAGATGAGGAGCTGAGCATGACAAACACAACGGCAAAGAGAAAGTGATGGAGGAGAGGCAAGATGTCACAGAGGAGAGCAAGACGCCCAGCCACGCCGTCAAATACACATACAATATATATATATATATATATATATATATATATATATATAT
>JAVQKC010066154.1:0-42908 GCA_036025475.1 Philypnodon macrostomus
ATAAACAAAATCTCATGTATTTTGGCACAGTGATCCGGGCTAGTGTATATTTAATGTACATAGTGTATATTTAATGTACATAGGCACATTACAGAGGTCAAATAAAGAATGCCTCTATAGCGCCCCCATGTTTTGGGACTTTGGACATTTACTTTGGCAGAGAGCAATGAAACGTGGTACAGTGATTCTCTACATTGTACTCAACATAAAATATTATTATGACCCCACCCTACAACAAACAGGAAGTCGGTCATTTTGGATTGAAATTGGGAGGTCAGGTATATTTGACAGCCTCTAATTTGCACATACTTTGCTCAAACCTGAAACACCTAATTACCCCCCGGCCCTGAACACATCTGACTAATATGATGACAGTTACCTCTATAGCGCCCCCTATAGATTGAAAGAAGAATGTAGTTTTATGGAATTTTACAAAATTTGGCAAAAACATTCTTCACAAACATCCAGACAAATCAAACAAGTCAAATTGCTTAATTGCTCTTTAACAATATAAAATACTTAGAAATCCCCCAATGTCCGATTAAGGTGCCCGTTGGTGACAGCATTTGGGGCAGACGTATGGGTCTGTTTCACCAATATACACCTTGCTGTTCCATTACGACAGCCTGGGCCTAGTTCAATATGGTAAGTCTGAGAGACTCATGGGGAGGTTCATGCATCTATTGTGTTTAAAAGTGCTGTCTTTGTGCACCACAGTGCCTAGTGTGGGATTACGACTCCAGGGGTAAGCATGACTTCATCGGCGAGTTCTACACCAGTTTTAAGGAGATGCAGAAAATCTCTGGTGGAAATAAGGTCAGTGAACGAGAGGCGGAGGAGACACAGAACTGTCCTTTTCCAATATGCCTCTCATTTTACTCTACGGAAATCTATTACAGTCATGGTTCTCAAAAGCACATTACTTGTTGAGATTTATAGCCAATCTCCCATATAACGATCCTTCTGCCCTCTTTCAACCCCTTCTCGTAAAGGTAACGTGGGACTGTGTGAATCCCAAGTACAAACAGAAGAAGAGAAATTATAAGAATTCAGGCGTTGTCATCCTCAGTGACCTTAAGGTAAAATCATCATATTGTCAATTTCCTAGGCATTGCATATATGCTTGTATTGTTACGTACATTGCTATTTAGTGAATGGCTAATTTAAGATGAGACACTGGTTTCACATAATTGGTGTACATGACAATCCAAAATGTTCTCTCTATAAAAATATGTCCATACAATCATAATATATTTTGTTTCTAATATTGTATGAGTGGGTTCTGCACGTCCTTCTCGTGTTAACACCCAAAGACATGCATACGTTATGAGAACTGGTGGTCTGTCTGTGAATGTCTCTGTGTCAGCAATGCAACTAACTGGCCATTGTCCAGAGGATACCTCGCCTAAGTTTGTTGGGAAAGGTTCCAGTATTTGCATAAACATTAAATTGCAATTCATTTTTTATGTTCATGTTAGGGCTGGAACTTTAGCGCACTAATCTAGATGAATTAATTACAGACCAATTAACACGCCAAAGTTTTTGTTTGCAATTAATCGCACTTCTCTATCTCTCCAGAGACTTGGAGACTCAGTCAGTCCGAGCGCCTCAGTCCAGTCGTAGTTTAGAATCTGCCATGCGCTTCAAAACACGTGGCTGCTCTTGTGAGAACGAGACACTCACAAACACGGAGGTGCATCAGGGAAAGAAGCAGCACCATCTTGGCAATGAGACCACGGCCGTCCTAACTCTTTCAACTGCCGCGGTGCCATATGGCCCCACGCGCAGTCCCCAGTCAAAGCTGGGATAAGAGCAAGCAAAGTCCTGGTGCAAATAATAATACAAATGCGATTAATTAATTTGATAAAAAATTGTCATTGATTTTCACCACACGTTCATGTCAGTAATCAACTGTTAAGTTAAGTTTGTCTTATGATATATCTGATTAAGATTAAAAAAACATCCCAATTTATGTTGTGACTTTGCTTAAATTAAGAATCATGGATAATAACAGGGTGTGCATTTTGATTGAATATCTTACGAGATTCTCTTGTCTGCACATTGCACAAAGCAGATTGCGTTAGTCAATACTACTTAATCAGCAGATGCTCCAGGGCTACAGAGCAGATGAGAAGCTGGAGTAAGTAGTATTCACCCAAACATCCGCTCTGAGTTTTTACTTTTTTTTCTCTTCCAGCTCCACCGGGTGTACTCCTTCTTAGATTACATCATGGGAGGAATGCAGATCCACTTTACGGTAAACTGAGTAGTCTGTATCTGCTGTTATGGAGCATGGCTGGCCATAGAGGCTTTGTTTATTTCTGTTATCATCCCACGTATACTGACAATGGGACTTTTTATATGTCCTAGTACAAACCCAATTCAGAAATGTATGGACAATGTGTAAAGTATAATTCAAAACAAAATGCAATGGTTCACAATTAATATAAAATCACATTAGATCATAAACAATCTATAAAAAAAATACTGAAACAGACATATTACCATTTAATGAAAAAGAATAACTCATTTTGTATTTGTAGTCAGCAACACATTGCAAAAATGCATGGCAACAAAAATTATAAAATAAATAAATAAATGGTAATAATAATGAAATGTCAACAATATTACAGTCAGACGTAGAGTGGGAGCATTTTAGTAAAAGAGAGCTCCATTATCAGTATTCTAACTTTTCCTGTTTTGAGTTTGTAGCTAAACTAGGTTATGCTTAAGCAGAACATATTGCTTAGTTTTAGTGATACAGATCAGTGCATGTCTTGATTACTAAAGCACTGAATATTAATGAAATGCCCTTCCTCTGCATCACTTGTGTGCAGCAAAGTCTATGTGGGTGAAGAAATGTTGGCATAGTTAACAACTAATTCTGTTTTATCCTCACTAGGTTGCTATTGACTTCACAGCCTCCAACGGAGACCCCAGAAACAGCTGTTCATTGCACTACATCAACCCTTACCAGCCCAATGAATACCTGAAGGCCCTTATAGCTGTCGGGGAGATCTGTCAAGACTACGACAGGTCAGTCACGTAATGCTTTGAACTCTATGACTTTTCCACCACCATTTCAAGACTTTTCCGAGAACCCTATTAAAAACAGACGAGGAGGATGAATGCGTAGGAGAGAGATTACAGGGTCATGAAATGAAAAAATAAATAAATCTGGCTATGACTGTTATTTATAATACAATGCAATAGCTATAATGCTTCTGCAGCAGACCTCATCGACAGGCTAAAACGGCTGTTTTTGTTATTTGTCTAGTAAACTTTGACCACAGAACAAACTAAAATACGACCGATATAAACAGTGGAGTGGAGAGACTAGCACTATGATAATATATATGCTACTTTGAGGTAACCGTTACTGTCTTGATGACCCTAGATTCTAGGGGTGGGCAAACATTTTGACTCAAAGGCCACATGGGGTTGAAAAATGTGCCAAGTGGGCCGGCTGATTTTATATTCTTTGTAAACTGCAAACATTTCTTGACAAATACAGCCCTCGATGGAACCTCAGTCGATGTGGAGTTAACTGGTTACTTCAGGTTATAACAACGTGAGTGATAAATTGGCAATATTTTATCATTTAAAAAATAAGAGAAAATGCTTTGCAGGCCGGATTAAAAAAGTAACCTCACTAACCTCACCAAACAAATCCCTAATGTGTTCATATGGCAAGCTTAAATCTTAAAGTTGAAGCTGTTTTGCTGCTCTGAATGATTCATTAATCTTTTCACTTGATTTACGTACAGCAGCTATGTGCATTTATGTTGCTTATTGTAAATTCAGGTTAATCTAATATGTCCAGTGCTTGGTTATGCATTAGAAATGGTTGTGCTTTGTAGGATAGAGCTGATAATGACTTATGTATGAGGTTGATCTTGTGCCCGAGGTCTCTGCCTTTGTGCTGCATTCAAGGACACTGTTGGTGAATACTAGGTGCACATGATGTCAGGCATTTTACAAAGGTTTTTTATTAATATTCACATCATCTATCAAAAAAAGACACATTGACCTTAGTGTCGCTACTGACGGTAATGCCAAATGTCACTTTTGTGCCAAGTTTTCAGAAATTGGGTATGGTTTTTGAACTGCAGGTGAGCAGCATTACTATCCAGTGTGTAGTCAAGACCAGACTATCGAGACCAAGACCAGTCTGAGACCACAGTTGTGACAAGACAAAGACAAGACCAAAAACAAGACCAAGACAAGACCAAGACCAGTCTGAGACCACAGTTGTGACAAGACAAAGACAAGACCAAAACAAGACCAAGACAAGACCAAGACCAAGACAAGACCAAGACCAAAACAAGACCAAGACCAAAACAAGACCAAGACAAAAACAAGACAAGACCAAGACAAGACCAAGACAAGACCAAGACAAGACCGAGACAAGTCCAAGACAAGACCAAAACAAGATCAAGACAAGACTAAAAACAAGACCAAGACAAGACCAAGACCAAGACCAAAACAAGATCAAGACCAAGACCAAAAACAAGACCAAGACAAGACCAAGACAAAACCAATACAAGACCAAGACAAGACCAAGACATGACTTTTAGGGTCCAAGACCGAGTCAGGACCAAGACCAAGTAACATTTAGACCTGTTCAAGACCAGACAAGTAAAAAAACAAAGATTCAAGTTAAATAATACATCATGGCGCAAATTATAATGATTTATTTTGAACTAAAGACCAAGACCGAGTAAAACTGTGTCCAGGACCAAGAATAGACCAAGACTAGACCAAGACTAGACCAAGACTAGACCAAAACTAGACCAAGACTAGACCAAGACTAGACCAAGACTAGACCAAGACAGTGAAAAAGTGGTTTTGAGACTGGTCTCTATCCAGTAACACTAACTAAAGGCAAAGTCTCCATTGGATGTAGGACGCTCATAATCCTCAGGCTCTCAAGCATTAAAACATGCATGAATTGGTACTGGAATATAAACACAAATAACGATCTGTAAATAACATCAGCATATTCGATTTTATAAACAGGTTACAATAGACAGTTAAGGCAGAGCAGTTTCGACTAACCATTTCACCTATAGATGAGCATCAGTTTTATGTAGTGCTCATCTAGACACTCAAAATCACTAAATGATGCACAGGTTGAAGTGGGATTCAAACCACCCATCTTCAGGTTATTGGACATCTGCCAACAAAATAATAATTACTTGTGCATCTTGATTAACCATTTGAAAAACAGTGTGTGAGCAGTTTGTCAAGTGGTTCTCACTAAGACGTTGCTGTGACCATTCTGCCTGCACTTCACAGCCTCTTTAGTCTCCATGGTTGGTCGTTGGCTGGTGTGTGCTTTCTCCTGTGGATAACTGGATGCTAGCGTTTCCTCTCAGCTTGTCACTAGTAGTCCTCCATACCGCTCACACACACTCTCAGCATTATTAGCACGAGATGGACACACGCAGAGACAAGGCCTAGCACCGGGATAGCAGACAGATACTTCAAAAAAACAAGGGAAGCGTCACAAATGCAAGAAAAACAGCATGTTGTAAAATGGCAGGTAGAGACAGAGTGTCATTAAAAACACACACGGCATATACGTGGCTTTGTAGTTCACAGCCAATGTCTTTTAATTATTACCAAATTGCTTTTAAATGCTGTGTTTAAGAGAGAAGCCTCTCTCATCTGTTGGACTAATCTAGATGAGGATTAACTCACTGATTACTGATTTATGCAGATCACCCTACTGAATATAACAAGCTATCTGGCTAATTATAGAAGCTTGATGATAGCCCATATCCAGTCATATAACCCTTCAAAACACTAGCTTTATTCTACACATGGAAATATAAAAACAACTATGACTGTAGGGAGCAGAGAATTGTTATTAGTGTAAAACGTGGGCATGCGCACAGACCTTTCAGCCTTTAGTGGATATAGGTGATGTGGGATGTGAGTGCATTACAGAGGCTTTTTGTGTGTGGGGGTGGAGTTTTATCTCACAGAGAGACCTATTATATTGGGCACAGCTCTCACCACATTTGCAGCAAAAGTGACAAAAGGACTAGAACAAGGTTCACAGAAAAACGCATAATAGGATTTATTCTTTTCATGAATCTAGTACAAGGTCGACATAATAAAAGCATAGGGCTGAGCTAATGGTGAGCAACAACTGTCTGTTGGTTAATTGAAACCCCTATGAGATCATTATTGGTGGTAATATGTGTTATATATGTGTTTTGATTACAGTATATTGGGTTTTGGCAGTGTCCTCAGACATAAATAATCTTCAATTTGAAATAGCATATAAATAGCAATATTTCAATTTCCCAGTTAGAATTGTTTTCATCATTGTCTCACTCAAATTAAACCAGTTAGCTGATTTGGCCAGCCAGATTTGTGACTGTGTTCTAAACTGCTGCACCTGAGTTAAACATTGTCCTTTTGCAAATAATTACAACTGTCTCCAGAGTCTTTTGCAACATATTGTCCCAATTATCATCAAGGCTAAAAAGTCAACATCATCAAAGAGAATCAAACACTTAGCTCTGAATAGCTGATGCAAACACATATTAGCTTTATAAGTGGACAAACAACTCTCCAATCATCGCTTGTCAAAATGCTAAACCAATCAATGCTTATTAACAAAGTAAACTTTTCAACACTGTCATACTCAAGCCCTTTCATACCTTACATACATTAGCTGCCCAAACTCATTTCATTTTATTATTTTATTATGTGGCTTCACTAGAGGACATGATAACTAACAGACATGTCACAGTTCAAATCAGAAAAGACCTTGTGTGAAATGCATATTTACTAGACTCCATATGGCACTATGTGGCTTTAGAAACCATGTGGGTTTTATATAAAGCACTTCAAAGCCAACTGTCAGTGGAATTTCATGAGTCAATTATGTTGCACATTGTTGACCTCTCTATTTGTAGATTTTCTTGCTTTGTGCATTTCCTTTACAAAGCAGCTGAGAGTAAGGAAGCCAGTGGGTAAACACATGAAAAAGGGTAAAGATTAAGACAGCAACAAGCTCTAAGCAAGTGCAAGCACTGGCCACTGGAGCCACTGGAGCCACTGGATATGTTTCAATTGTGACTCAGGTTTTAAACATTTCTGAAATGCAAACATGCAGAGGGTACGTCCTTGGGATTTTGAACAGAACAGATGGATAAGCTATTGATATTTTTATTACTGTGAGGTGCACAAAAACATGTGACTAATTGTTTGTGATTTTATCTTATCAGCGACAAAAGATTTTCGGCCCTCGGCTTTGGTGCAAGAATTCCTCCAAATTACGAGGTGAGCTTTTTTTTCACTACTAGGCATACTTTATATTCATGTGTGCCTAATACATTCATGTACGTAATGACCCTAATATTATGGGATCACCTCCGCGTCCGCATGCGCGCCTGCAGATCCTACACGTGAACACGATAACTCGAAAAGAAATTGGCAGATCAGTTTAAACTTTTACACATAAAGATGCCAAAATCGATTGATTTTGGTACTTCTATGCTGAATATTAACTAAGTAATTAATTAATTAATGACCTAAAGCTGTGAACACAATAACTAAAAATGTTTTTTCTTAATCTTTTTCAACTTTTCTGGATAGTTACATTTCATGAAGATGCTGAACTGGATTGATTTTGGTACTTCTATGATTAATGACAATTAATGAATTAATTAATGCCCTGAAGCACTTTTATTGAGCCTTTAATCCTGCTGCATTTCATTTTGGCAAAGTGATCCGAGCTTGTGTATAATTAATGTACATATGAAAATTACAGCGATCAAATAAAGAATGCCTCTACAGCGCCCCCATGGTTTTGACCCCTATGGAACTCTGCCAAAGTAAGTGTGTCCAGAGAGCAATGAAACTTGGTACAGTGATTCTCCACAGTGTACCCAACATAAAATATTATTATGGCCCCACCCTACAATAGACAGGAAGTCGGCCATATTGGATTGATATTCAGAAGTCAGGCATATTTGACAGCCTCTAACTTGCATTAGGCCCTGCTGACCATGCCCACTTTACTTCTAGTGTCAAAAGATTTTTTTTCTGCCTGCTTTGACTTTGAGCTCCAGCAACCAGGATTACTTAAACATGTGACTGAAACTAAATAAAACTTTATGAGGCAACAAGATTATAGACTATCCATAATTATGGTAGATAATCCAAATTGTCATATTGGGACCCCTTCAATGACCTCAAACAAAATGATTTTTACCTAGTTTCTAAGTTTGGGACCATGCTGTCTCCAAATACCTCCACATGAAGTATGTACAATATTCTGTAGCTCCCCCGGTGTCACAGGCTACACAGAAAACCCATGCTAATCACAGCCATTAGTTCCACCTGTACACTTCAGTAAGTTAATGGTGAAAGAGGCAAATTTCCCAGCGGCTATTACACAAGTTACATATCAGTTCTGTGAGCATTCTTTCATTTGTCACATTTAAGCCTAGAATAACTTGTAAAAAATGTTTTTAAATGGTGCTGGAGAGCATTCAATTGTCACTGATCTGGCTGACAGTTGGTGGTGTGAAAAAACTGTTTTCTTGTGAGAGGAGGCATCAAGTGAGGGAATGATCGCGTGCCAAGTAAACAGCTTTGAGAACGCCGATTCAATCTGATGCTTGGGATGACAAGGATATTCTGCATAAAAGATGAGGACATGCAGCCTGCCGTCATAAGTTCTTGTCATATTCTTATTGTCATTGATAATATTATAATAATGAACAAGTTATACTTCAAGGCCACACGTGAAACATGAGCATTATTTATCGTGTGTTGTTCATGTTGTTTTTTCCCCAAAACAGGTGTCTCATGACTTTGCAATCAACTTCAACCCAGAAGATGATGAATGTGAAGGTATGAACAAGTTTAATCACTACATTTGTAAATTTGTCCTTGGAAATGATGCAAGTTAACACTGTGAAGTACCAGTGCAGATGGTTTGTTGTGGCAAAAGGAAAGAGAAAAATACTCATATTTTTCCTGCTATTTTTCCTGCCATGTGTGACCTGACTAGAGGACTCTCCTACAGTATCGACTTTCCACTTGTTTGTTGTATGACTTTTAACACTATGAGAGGTTTCATTTTATCTGTTGATAACTTGTATAATTGCCAGTTTCTTCTTTACCAAGATGTAAGTTCCAACTTTCTAGTGGTGTCTCTTGTTGTGTCTTTGATTAGAGATCCAGGGGGTGGTGGAGGCTTATCAGAACTGCCTTCCTAAGATCCAGCTTTATGGGCCGACCAATGTTTCTCCCATCATTAACAGGATAGCCAAGCTGGCGGTGGGCGACGGCAACATTAAAGACGCCTCAGTGAGTGTTCCTCAAAAACATATAGACGGAAAACATGGCTTTGTTGTTGTGCCTCTGGCTGAGTTTTTTTAAGTGCGTAGCCTCTGGTTCACCTCATGTTGAAAGCAATGATAGCCCACGGCACAAGTGGATGAGACCTATTATATAGTGCTTATTAGCATTCTGTGAATTATGGATTTCAGCAATACAGCTTTGTGACTTTTCAGACTGCAAATTTACCTTTACCCTGATAGACAGTCAGTATACTATATGTTTTAATTGCGTTGACCTTCCTGTTTAATTCTCAATGTTACTTTTTGATCAGTGAATGATGGACATATGCTGTTTCAGTAGCAAATGTTTGTGCTTGAAGTGACAATTCTGAATAAATCATAGAATTCAAACGCTAACATGAGGAAAGATACAGTTTTTTCTCATTAAGGGAAATATGGTAAATATATGCTGTAAATTTTTTTTATGTAATCAATAATTTGTTTCCTGAGTTTACAATGGTCTAATTTAACATCACGTTGCCTAAGGCTCTTCTCACGTTCCTCTGTGCTTATTACATCTTTTTTCTTGCTCTGCTTTGTGTTAAATCATTTTCCCTACTCGCTGGAAGCTTTCAAGTCATTCAAAGCGACATTAAAGGCCTACTTCAGACACCACAAACCACTATCACTTTGTGGGGGTAATTTTGCCCGTATTAACATTTAAATGCGTTTATTCTCTTCCTCTCCAGCGATACCACATCCTCCTCATCCTCACCGATGGCGTGGTAACAGACATGGCAGACACTCGTGAAGCCATTGTGCGAGCCTCCTACCATCCTCTGTCCATTATCATCGTGGGTGTGGGCAATGCAGACTTTACAGACATGCAAATCTTGGACGGTGACGATGGAGTCCTACGCTCACCAAAGGGAGAGCCGGTTCTGCGGGATATTGTGCAATTTGTGCCCTTCAGAGACTTCAAAACGGTCAGTTAGTCCGTCAATTTTCATATGCTGTCTTTTTTGGGGGTTTAGTCATGCATAAAAACATTTTGCCCATATTTTGTCCATTCAAATGGATAACTACAAGGTTTGATGACAATGACAGAGGTGAAGGAGACCCAGAAATGTCTTTCAAACGGAATGGTGGCTGCCAGTGACATTTCAGACACATTACTTCAGTGCATTGGTTTCCCATGTGACCTGTGCAACCATATGATGAAACAGGTTGAATGAAAAAATGACAGAGCATCATTCAGCGATGAAAAATGTCCTTGAACTCCATTGCATACGAAATATGCAATAATCAATCAATCAATTTTACTGTTTATTGTTGTGCCACAAAATGTAAAGTGAGCCTAACATTCTATTATCTTCTCCTGGTTTAGCTCCAGAAACACAATCTCAACATCATTAAGATTTGTCTCAGAATTAGCATGAGCAGATGTAAATGAAAATGTTAGCACCTGAACCAAGAGGCATTGATGTGGGAAGAACACACCTGTCCTTCAAAAATGTATACAGGCAGTGTGAACGCTCACTTTGCATTTTGTAAATGGATCCAATTATACTAAATACACTTTACTTTGAAAAGTATTTTTTATTTACCTAACAACATGTCCAACATGTGCATAGCACTGCAGTATGTGAACCTGTGATTTAGGTCTTCCGGTTAAGAGATTGTTTTGACCTGTGTTGCTCTGTGTCTCGCCTTAGGCCTCACCAGCAGCTCTGGCCAAATGTGTCCTGGCGGAGGTCCCCAAACAAGTGGTAGAGTACTTCAGCCATAAGGTCATCGCCCCTATGTCTCCTGTACGGGACTTATCTACACCCATCCTCAGCCCAGTGGCCACTACCCCAACAGAATAATAACCACAACACCAGTCTGACAAAGACACCTAACTAAAAAAATCCTAGAGTGACTTTCGTCTTTCATGTTCCCTTCTCTATCAAGATGTTTACACAAAAGCCATCAGACAGAAGGTGTGGATTCTGTTTCTCTCTGGATCTATTCATTCTGCTTCCTCGACACACAAGTCCTTGAGGATTTCTCCTTGTTCTTTTCATGCATGCAGGCCCTTGAGAAATTATTTATTGATTGGTATATATTTTTCCCTAAGTTAGAACAACCACTCTCTCTGACAGGTATGCTAGTCTGATGAATAAAAATGACTAAACTATCCCATCAGTCCTTGGAACAAAATGGTTTAAGATAAGTGTACTCTCAATTTCTCCCAAGGTGTGTGTGGGTAAACAGAGTAACAAGGCTTTGCAATATGTGTTTTGTTCTACGGTCTATGAAGCACCACAATACAAAAGCATAATGTCTTGGGACTGCATCTCCTTCATATTAGGAAGTCGCAATGAGCCATCAGTGTGTGGTTCACTGTGCATGTTTATCTTGCTGCTCTGTGACATAGGAAGCAAAGAGGAACTCCCCTTTTTAGACTTTGAGAAGTCCCATTCAGTTTCCAATATCTGTGTTTCCAAGGCCAAACAACTCTCATGGCATACTGTATTCAGCAATATAAATTAATGTTTAATTCTCTATTATAAAATGATACCGATCATATTTTGTAAATCTTAACTTTTTTTTGTTTTGCAATTTTTTTGAAGAGGAAGGAAAAAAATGAAAAGTATTCATATTAAATTATAATAAGACACAGTACAATGAACAAGACAAGATTGGCCCTTCCTGTGCACCATACAATGACTCTACTCACTGTTCCCCCTCTCTTTCAGTGATGACTGTGCTTTGTATATTTGCCGTGTGTTTTTGCAGTTTTCTAACAGTGTTGTGTCTTGAATGGCTCTGTTTTGTGACTCCTGTTGGCCACACATCAAGCTGCTGTCATCAAATGCAGTGAATGCCGATCTTGTTTTTGCAGAGAAGGACATACAAATATGAATCTGACTTTGATGTGTCCTCCAGAGCTTTGGCAGATACGCACTATTGAATTCCCATGAATGCCCTTACACTGAGAGCTGGACTCTTTGAAGATCACTTTCGATGCTCTGTCGCTCTGGATTATACAACGACACCCATCGATTCTGCAGAACCACCAGGAGACCCACATGTGGAGCCATACTTGAAGTCTCTCGAATGTAGATGACCCTAGGGGGACTTTGCTTTACCACCATGTTGATAATGATGAATAAATTAAGAATCGACAAAGTTGTATATTTAGATTTAATATATTAAGTTATTTCTCATTTGTGCATAATCGTTTGTTTGTTTAATCTATTTTATTTGTTTTCAGTCAGTAGGTCGTGTACAGAGGGTCACTTAAAGGTTTACTGGTTACAACAGCACAACAGTAAAATCTCCTATTAAATATAATTGTATAGCACAGAATAGGGTATGATTAAGGGCAAAAACGGGGAACTATTTAGCCACATTACATTGCCCAAAGATATAATGAATTTTAACTTCAATAAAACTTTATGAGAAATCTTTATGAGAGTGGTGCCACAGATATCAAAAAGTATTTATTTTTGTTGAAGGCCAAAAGCTCATATATTAATATCTTTAAGGCATCAGCACTTGTGTGAGTCGTGCCTTACATGGCAATTCCCACTTTAATCCATTACCTGTATTACTGCTTAGCCTCAGGTTACGAGCTGCTCCGGCTCAAATGGTTCATTACCCTGTTCAAGGAACATTTTATGGACAGTGGTTTTTACTGTGGATCATAAACCCAAAATGATTTTCTTTGTATTAGTTCAGTGACCTGACATTGTCATTGTAATATACTGTACCATACAATATTTACAACAGCAGTGCACAACTCTAATACCAGTTTTTCCCCATCATCATTTTGAAAACCGCTAAGGTCATGTAAGGCTCTTTAAACACATTTGATTTGTGCTATAGACACTGGAGACTATAAGCACAGTCCTTGTGGCCATCTTTCACTGTGGAATTGAAAAAGCTGTGAGAATCTACTGAGCTGCATACTTCCCTTATCTACCCTCACTCCATTGTCAGACTAAATTACCCAGTCATAGGTTTTGAACCCAAAAGCTGTATTAAAATCCCATCCACTCTGTGTCTTATCAGAACATAACCCTAATATGCAACTCCAACTGCCGCACATGGGCGAGAAACAGTCTGCATCTGTAAGAACTGATTTGATTTAGTCCAAAAGGCACTAAAGGGATCTCTTGCATGCTTACTTTTACTATGAAAGCTGTGCTGTGCATTCATTTCTGTTGGATTTGATGATATGCTGATATGCAAGCCTGCATTTGCACACTCCTCTGTTATTGTACTTTATGCTATTTGTCTTGCAGTTATGGGAAAATAAATCTCATCATTTAACTGTAATTGTCTCATTGTCATTCATGATATGGAAGATTAGACATTGTGTATACATTACATTATGAGCGTAGAGAATAGTGTTGGGTGCAACCTGCTAAATAGGTGAGGCTACATGTTAGTGGCAATGCGGTAGGGTTGCCTATCCTAACACATAATTGTATAATGGAAATTGCGGGTTTAATACATTGTAAGTTATGACAATGAAATCCTAGTTATCGTTCCTCATGTTGCGGGGCGTGTGATGGCAAATGCACTGACTGAAGTGAGCCTACTCTTTTATTTCCATCAGACAGTTCCTTTCATTTAACGGCTATTGTGAAGAGCGCTGAATAACCACCGTTTCCATGGCGATGTCTACTTGTGGGGGACCAGAGACCTTCATTTTTTGTCAGATTCAGGGACAAAGACAGTGAATGACGGCGTATAGGCCATTGGCACATCATGATGGAAATGTTGAGGCGGTGCATGTGTCTAAAATGTTTTTCAGTATGCTCTTGATGTCCAGTGGCACAGCTTCAGGCCAAGTACACACACAAATAGACACAAAAACACACGCACTGTAAAAACTTGAGAGTTAACCTTATATAAAAAAAATCTAGCAAACCAATTACCCTAAAAATGTGTGATACCAACTCAAATTATATTACATAATAATACCAGACGTAGCTACATTTATAGTTGTGTGGGCACTGAGGGGGTCAGACTGAGACCTCTGGATATATGTACTGTATTTTGTCGTTCGCTTTATAAACATGGTGTGGACATAAGTCTTTTCTATGTCTCAAGAGGTTGTTTTATTTCTGTAGCGTTACTGAGCTAGTATTTTTGAAGCAGAAAGCACCGCAATGTTCCCGGTGCCAGACTCCACTCTCATCCAGCGGCTAGTGAGCCGGACCTGGCTGCGAGCCTCACCACAGACCGAGGCTCTGTGTCAAAGACCTAGGCCCCGTGGATCACGCTGCGGATTTGAAGCCACGGGACTTACTCTTTTGCCCTTGTAGCAAAAACGAGCTGATTGTTAACTTTACATAAACTAAAGAGAAAAATAGAGACTGTCTGCACCGTCCACACCTCTTATAACCCTGTACTGTTCGCGAAAGCCTCGGTCTAAAGTAAGCTTCAGCCCGCTCCGGCACACCAGTATCTCCGGAGATAGCCCTGTAAACAATAACCGCTTAATTTCCCAACACTACATTCTCCAGCGCTGACACAGAACGCAAATATATCTACAGCATGTTTTACAATGCGATCCACAAAATACAGCAGCCAGAGCAAAACATTCACCATCTCCACAGCAGCGTGTAGCAGTTAGCTCCAGTCAAGGAGCTAATCAAGCTAATGTTAGCCGACAGGATTTCACGCTGAATCCGACCCCGCACCTCCACCATAAATTGTGTTTACATGTTTACTGAGGCAACCAGGCAGGACCAAACAGAGCTCATTTTGCACATCACAACGTGGGCTACACATACAAAAACGTGAAATAAATGTTATTTAATGTTATTTTTGCTGAGAATCCTGTGGCATGAAGCTGGATTACATTTACTTACTTTTCTATATAGGGTTATCTAAAATACCAATACAATTATGTCAACTAATAATAGGCCGTTCCTCTTTTACATTGGGTAGTAAAATCCAGCAGTTCACTAAGCACATATTTGAACTTATTTGTGACTTAATTTCTTTTCACAAGTATTTTTAAGACAATTAGTTTCCTTTTTTTCAAGTAAGGTTAACTTTTACAGTGCACTTCCTCTTGTGCCAACTCCACTGATTTATAGTCACAATTAAACAACCCTCCTGGCTGCTCGTTGGCAATAAAACAAACAGCATACGTCCATCTTGGGACAGGGCGCTGTTGTTTAGCAGAATCAGCTTGCGCCGCTTCAGTGTTTTTAGATTACCTTTAATGCCTTTTAAACTCAGCTTGACTTCCCTTCCACGCACATCACATTCGAGGGGGGACTTGTTAGGGACTTTTTAACAAAACAGTCATGGGTACTTTTATTCCTGGTTTGTATGTAATGAGGAAATGACTAAAAGAGATAGAGAGTAGGAAATCCCATACGTTATTAGCAGTCTCCTCTTCCCCGGGGGGCTGCACACGCCTTTGAAATGCCTACAGCTATGGTTTTTCTGATGTTGCCGCTCACATGGTGTGTCAGTCCCCAGGTTTCTTTGTGAATGACGCACACAACACAATAAAACACAACACATACATGCAGTTCTGTACACACACTTGACAATGGGGTCAAGATGGGAAGACATGCAGGTAATGAAGGAGCTTTATTTGATGAAGGACTTCACAGGTTGTAAAATAGAAAACAAGATCAAATCAATTGTTATTGTGCTATTTTTATGTATTATTTTTACAGTTGTGATTTAGCCAGCTTTCTTACAAACTGTGCATGAACTTAATAGTCATTTTCTCATTACATTCAGGAATAAAAGTATAACAGTCCTGTCTGTGTTCAGTAGTATATGTAGCTGTACCCTGTAGTGACATTGATTGAAACATTAACATATAGGAGCTGAGTGAGTCATATGCAAACAGGCTGCAGAAAACAACATAAAATAATTAATTCATTTTTAATTACTGAATAATTAATTAACAAACATATCTTACTATTTTGTTAATAATAATTTTACTATTACCTACTGCATTTGGTGTTACTAAGTTAATAAATTGAGCAGACTCAAAAAAAATCATAGACTACCACCATGCACCGTGAACATGGTCTGTCAATCTGAAAATACATTATGCAGAAAGCCATAAAACTGCCCCAATCTAAATGACTATAGTGTGAAATGCAGTCATTAGAAAAAGCCTTTATGCCTAGTGAGAAATAAGTTCACACATTTGTATTCCCACAAATCCAACACACTATTACATCCTGCTCTTACTAAGTGCCTCATTTACATCCACATTGTCATTATTTTCACACATTCACTTCGTAATTGTTGTCATTCTCAATGTGAAATAATAGCATGCAGCTGCAATTAAGACAAGTTTTCTCTCAACACTAGATGGAAATAATTATGAGTAAATACTTGTATGGAAAATTATTATTTAAATTCTATTAGCTGCAAGGACAATGCAAAAATATAGGCACAAAATGTACTATCTTTCGAAAACTAGTGAAGTGAACCGATCAATGTGTTTTTTCTCTGATGTTTGCCTCATGCTGTGTTTTAAGGATACAATAGTTCCACTAAAGCAGAGTTCAATATGAATCCCTTGAATCCCTTTTTTTGTAATGATTATGGTTTTGTTTGTCGCCATCTGTTTGGAGGAGTTAGTGTGATGGTTGGCACTGACATTGTTGTGATAGGACTTGTTGCATATGTGTGTCTCACTGCATGGCTAGCATCTTGCTCATTTCCTGGATGACAAAACCATCAGAGTGGTCCAAAGAGAGAAATTATATTTATATGGCTATATAGTTATTAAAACTGAAAAAACTGACCTCTCCTCCTAGAATTTGCCGTTATTCATAAAAAATTTAATGGTATGTATCTTATTCTTATTCTTCTTTCTCACATGGGCTCACCCAAGTATAAATCTGCCCCCTGGTGATAATCAAACTGCATGATTAGGCATAGATTTTGCACCGGATAACCTTCCTGACACAACCCTCTTGGGACCACCACAATAGGTACACTGACTTGAAGCCTTATTGAAGCTGGATTGGAACAGCCAAGACTGTAAAAATGGAAACACCACAAAGAAGACCACATGAGTTTAGAGTAATGGTTCCCAAAAAAGAAAAAATCCAGTGAGTGCGAGTTCTGTGGGCAAAAATGACACAGTGCCGGCAAATGATGGCTTGAGATTAAAGAAAGTCTACAGCAGAACAGTAATTAAATAGCCCTTGTTACAATGAAGGTCCAGACAACCAACTCTGAAAGAACAAGAATTAAAAATTGAAACTATAGTAGCAGAAGACCACACTCTTTATTATAGTGTCTGGAGTCTTTCAACCAAATTGCTTGTCTGTGTTTCTATTGGTTTTGTTTATATTTTGTAGCTTTTTTGTTTTGTTTAGAGCTAGTTTAAATGTATTTTTCACAGTATTTAAATTCTTGTATTATTCACATGTCTCAAGATAATAAAGAGAGGGAACAATTATGCTCCGTTTTCAAGTTAAATGAATGCCTGTAAAATTTAATTAACTTTCAGTCTATAAAACCATTGGGACGGGCAAAACAGGATTCATAATGTCAGAAAATGCACAAAAGTACCACATCAGTATACAGTATGTTCCACTATACATGGGCAAAAAACAAACCCTTAAGAAGCCCAGGAGTCTTACCTCCAGCTCCTCTATATGAGACTAGACCCCTGCGACTTCAGCGTGTTGTGGAAACAGCATAAAAAGAATATCTTGCTGTAATATTCTACAGTGCAATATCTACGTGTTAAAACCAATATATATGTTGAGCGCACTAAAGGATGAAGCTAATGTAAAAAGATTAAAACAATCAGTCTTCAGAGGCAGCACTGTATTTCTATTGCACAATGATTGTCAATTATGTGCTAAGCAGGTTACATAGACTTTTACACCCGGTTGGTGGGAGGCACTGAACTGTGTGTTTAATATGGGGTCATCAGCATTCATTACTAAACTGTGAAGGTGGGGTAGATAAAGATCAATGCAAAGCTTATTTTTAAGTGAACAGAACTGATGCTCACTGTTTTTTTAAAGCTTTCCTTATCTTTGAGTTTCACATATACAGTCTTTCTTTGATTTATGTAAAAAAATCTGAAATAGTGATAATGGTCCACATGGTATCAACAACCAACCAACTCCCCATCAAATCACAAGCATGACTAAATGATTGACTGACTGATTACTGTATTTTATATGTGCATAGAGAAAAAAGAAGGCAGTGGTGCAGTGGGTAGGTGCTCGCCCTTCAACCAGAGGGTTAGTGGTTCGAGTCCCCGTCCAAGCACACGCTGTCGTTGTGTCCCTGGGCAAGACACTTAACCCACATTGCCTATGAATGAATGTGGCCAGGTCGCCATTGTAAATGAGAATTTGTTCTCAATTGGTTTACCTGGTTAAATTAAATCAATAAATAAAATAATATAATTTGAGGGTAACTTTAAACATGACAATGTACATCCAAGGTCAAAGAGGATATTACTCTTACATCTGCAGAAAAAACTAGCCTACTTCATGAGTATCTTAGCGAGTCTAACGGTTCTTCCGATCCAAAGCATTTCATTGCCTTTTCTGACCCTGTGTTGAATGTGCATATGACAAATAAACTGAAACCTGAAACCTACCCGACAACAAGATGTATATCGGCGAAATGCCCCCATATGTCTGCTACAAATGCTATGGCACCAATGGGCACCTTAATCAGACATTGTGTGATTTCTTATTGTTAACAAGCAATTAGGAAAACCATGACAAACATGGGAAGGGTCTATTTTACTTTTTTGATTTGTCTGGATGTTTGTGAAGAATGTTTTTGCCAAATTCTGTAAATTTCCTGCGCTATAGGAGGTAACTGGCATCATATTGGGCAGATGTGTTCAGGGCCAGGAGGTAATTAGGTATTTCAGGTTTGAGCCTAATCGGGCAAAGTATGTGCAAGTTAGAGGCTGTCAAATATACCTGTCCTCCCAATTTCAATCCAAAATGGCCGACTTCCTGTTTGTTGTAGAGTGGGACCATAATGACATGTTATGTTGGGTACACTGTGGAGAATCACTGTACCATGTTTAATTTCTCTCTGCCAAGGTAAGTGTCTCCAGAGTCCCATAGGGGTCCCAAAGTCAATCCAGTTCAGCGTCTTTATGATATGTACCCGTGCGTCAAAGTTTGAACTGATCAAGCAATTCATTTTTGAGTTATTGCGTTCAAACGTAGGATCTGCGAACATGCACCAACGTGATTCCATAATATTGTTGTTTCGCCGATATAACTAGGACTTAACCAATTGCTATGCCTCTTGAACCTTTTGTTTTCCATACATTTAATACAATAGTGAAAATTTTTAAATATAGCTTTATAGGCCCACACAAGAACAGAAGTCTTGGGGCGGAGGCTAGTGGTGACTCATCAAAGCCTAAAGTGTCATTATGCAGCAATCAATAATGGACAGAGTGTGATGCTGAATAAAGATAATATGATGCTAGTTTTTTTTACTTTCTTTAGATGTTGACCAAGAGGAAACCTGCAAAGAGAATGATAACTCTCCCCCGGGGCCTGCTCTACCCCCTCAGGTTACACCGTTAAATATTCACGCCAAACCTATGCATAATTTACCTGGACAACATAACGAAGTAAAATACTTCTGTCTCCTCATGTCTGTGTGCGTAGAATCACATTTAGCAGATATTTTTTAGAAAATAGATTATAATCCAGCAGTATTCAAAGACTTAGGCCGCAAGTCTGTTCCAATGGGTGTATGCCGGTTTGGCTCAACAAGCTTTTGTGTCATTAGGGGAAGAGTGCCAGTTTTATCTTTTATTTGCCTGAAAGCATGTTGGAAGACCTTTGGATGTCTTTTTATAAACATGCTATGCACAGAAATCGAAGCTTTAGCCAATCACATGCGAGAAAAAGGGATGCATCTACTATTGGCTGTTGATCTGCACGGTCTTGTGAGCATTTCATAACTAATATAATGCAGTTGTTATTTTAGATCTGGCAAGAATAAAGTCTGGCTATAATAATAAAAATGGATTAGATATATATTGCACTTTCACAGACCTCAAGCTTTTCTCAAAGTGCTTTACAAGTGACTGCCTTACGCATTCAAGCTACAGTGGTGGTAATCTTCCTAGACACAGCTGTCCTGGCACAGACCGACAAAGACATGGCAGCCATACCACACCTACAGCCTCTCCTACCACCACTATCACTACATTTACACTCATACATTCAGGTTAGATTGGTGTAATGCTTTGCCCGAGGATACAATGGTGGCACAATTCTTACAATGAATGGTAAGTGAAACTGAAAACTGACAATGCATTTACGCAACTGACTATGCTGTTGCTGGTGTTTTTGGGTTATACCGTGAACAATATTGGATCTAACATTTGAAAACTTTCCGACCCATCCTGTCTTTTGTTGAAACCAGTGCTCTTCCTCGTCATGTGATCTGTGCTAAAATTCCTGAAGCCCGGCGCACATGGCGGCCTTTTCCGACAGATGTTTTTCGTTTGTGCTGCAGTCTCTGGGCTCTGGAGGCATGGAGCCAGAGGTGATTCATGATGTTACAGTCAGCAGCAGACTCCGTGTATGCTCTGGACTTTTGGATAAACATGGCCCCAGTGTCGTTTTGGTAAATATTAACAAACACATATGGAAGACCAATGGGCTGAAGATGTAAAAAAATAAAAAAATAAAAAATGTATATATTAAAAGATGTAGTAGATTTCCTGAATTAAAAATGAAAAAAGTAAAAAAAAAAATGAAGTTCCTACATTATGGCATAATCACCCCACAGCAAGAAGGTCTTAGGATTGATTCCCAAACTGGATGAGGCCTTTCTAAGTGGAGTTTGCATCTTTTTACTGGGTACTCTGGTTTCTCTCATCAATCTAAAACATGCACAATAAGTACTGGAGAAGGGTCCCCAGGAACTGCACAGACCCAAAGTGGGATGGACTGACAGCGGCTAAAACCTGCATTGGTCTCCTGTATAGCACAACAGTTAAATTGGCTATAATAAAAGTCAAAATGCAAAGCTATTTAACATCGTCCAATCACTCTGCTATGGGAGAAGCTTCCATTTGCCTTAAGTGCTTTCCATACCAGCCGAGCCTTGATCCCAGATTAGCTGTCTGGTTCACCGTTTGCATACGGGATTAAGACAAAACATGATGCAGAGAAAGTTATGCTGCTATCTATGTGTGTTTTAAACCAAGAATTTAGGTCACATATTGGTTGTAGTGGGTATGGTGAAGGTGTGTGCTTCCCTGGTTGGATGCTCCATTTAATCAGAGATAGTTGCTGGGGGGTTGGGGGAAGCACGCATATAGCCCCCACCTGTCTGTGCTGATTACTCCAGGCCTACATGATCAAAGGTGACACTGTATCATTGAGTGGATTTCTGTGCACTATCACAATGGTTAAGGATAATGAAACAACAACATTGGCTGAATCTACAATACAATCTACATAGCTTAACGATATTGAACTATGTGATATAATAGGCTACATTTTTATAAATTAGGTCTAAACCAGGACAAGAAATAGATCTTAACAGGTAAAATAATAAACCAGGCGCAAACTAGGGGGGGGAACCCGAAACCATAACTGAAATAGGTCCAGAGCAGGTCCAAACCAGGTCCAAACCAGGACAGAAACAGATCTAAACCAAGACTAAAATAAACTACTAAACCAGGACTGAAATAGGTCCAGAGCAGGTCCAAACCAGGTCCAAACCAGGACAGAAACAGATCTAAACCAGGACTAAAAAAAACAACTAAACCAGAACTGAAATAGTCCCAGAGCAGGGCAAAACCAGGTCCAAACCAGGACAGAAACAGATCTCAACCAGGACTAAAACAGGTCAACACCAGGACTAAGCAGACCTAAACCAAGACCACCACAGCATCATTGGCAGCTTTTCAAGTCTAATCACATTCAATGTCAAAGATGAATTGGTGAATGAATACATTTTGCAGCACTTCAAACTACAATGTGCAATGAATTAATCCAAAAGTGAATCACAATGTGTGTAGTAGCCTATAGAGGAGGTCCATTGTCTCTTTCGGGCACAGAATTGCACACTGCTCCAGCCTGGCAGCACGCTCAGAAGCTGAGAGTTAGTTACGTAATAGTGAACACAGAAAGCTGCAGGCCTGAGTGCACATCCTCCAATATTCCCTGTACTGTTCAAACCAGCCCCCTCCTCCATCACTGGGCTGTATGTGGTAAGAAAAAGCACGAGAAATTCAACACAAGATCACAGTTCACAAAAGCTCCTCTGGGCATTAGAGGTATGTTTAGTGCTGGTACAGGGACTGCTATTAGGCTCAGTGGCCAAAATGGTATATGTAAATTGGTAAACACGTGCAACAGGTGCATATTTTGGTAATTGTGAAGGACATAGACTTGTAAAGTCACCATAAGCGATATTTAGCATATCTCATATTAAAGAAATTAATGTATATTATGCCATTTATCATACTTAATATGATTTGTCCTTGACTTTTTTCATTTCTTGTGTTATATTTTGTTTTCCTGTAGAATTGGTTGAGATTTAGATGATTTTTTTTTTGCATTGCTTTAGCACATCAGAATGCCCAAGGACTCAATAAGCGTCTATTCTCCCCTTGGATTCATAGGACATTTTGTATCTGGATTGAATATGTCCTTTGCAACTGCGTATGAGAAAATCCCTCAATTAACTCAATAAAAATGATCTTATTAAATGCCCTTGTGACTCCGTTTGTATTACGCATTAGTCATCTTTTAGTTCATCCATCATCCATCCAACATGTACAGGCCTTACCTCTTCCAGCACATTCACGGTGTTCCTGCAGCTCTGCATACGGGTGGTGAAGCTGGACGTGGTCGGGGAATTATAATCCTCTGTTGTCTCCGAGAGAAACTCGGACACCGATATTTGATCCGGCATCCTTTAGCGAAGAGAAAGCCCACAGGAGGATAACGCGAGAAATGCTCAAAAGCAGGGCGAAACCATGTACGATTGGTGATGTAATAGGAGGATTGTAGTAGGAGTCCTGTGCGTGTCGGTCCGCTGGTTTTCCTTCACAAAACTGGCTAAACTAGAGATGATTAAGACGTGTCTGCGCTCCGGTGACTTCTCAAATGACTTCACTGTTCCCCTGGGGCCATGGAGAGGAGAGAATTAACTATATATCTGCAGGCTGCGTCCCGTCGGCGAGGCGAGAGGCGGCTATTCCTTGTGTCTAAACGCGACGCATTTATAAATAGTGTCACTTAGCGTCGGACTAAAGCTCGGAGGAAAAATCAGCAGAGAGAATAGCGGATGCCCTCATTATGCTCTACAGATGTTGAATACGCCGCTTGTCGTCAAAACAGCGCACAGCGAGGAGCTCCAGGGGACGATTGCGCACAGTCCATGGCCCGCGGCGGTCGTGTAGGTCGGCAGCAGGGTTTGGTCCGCTCTTCTTCGGTCCTACTTTGTGTTTTTACCACGAAACACCGCTGCAGACACAAGCTGCCAGTGCACTCTCTCCTCGGCCGAGCTCTGCTCCTCTCTGCCACTGTCAGGCACACTAAACGAGAGAGACCACTTCCGCTTCTTCAACATAAAACATTCCGCTGGAAAAATCAATACACAATTTGAAGCGATTACATTTGGGTATTTGTTTTTTAATGCAGGATACAAAACCCTTAAAATCTATACCAACAAGCCCGTTCTCTAAATATTTTTTAGTAGAGTTGATCAATCAATTTACTGATAAATATTGGAAAAGTCGGCACTGCAAAATCATCATCTTATGAAAGGGGAAAAGTGTTTATTATAAAAATCAACTCGTTTTTGATTAGAAAATTAACCAATCTAGTAGGCTATAATGCTTCCCAATAATCTTACCTTACCTCACCCAATAGTACCATACAAAGATTTCAGGTACCATTCACATAGGCTGTTTTATTCAATGAGAGCAAATAATTTCCCCAACTGTGAACGGCTGTTTGAATGGATATATTTGCCTGACAACGCAAGTATTTTATTTTATTCTGAAAGAAAAAGTGTGTATTTCCTGTGTTATTTGCGCTTGATGTGAGACTTGACAGACTTTTCTCTCTCCACCGCCTCTGACCGACGGAGAGCTGCTGTGCGCATGCGTACTGTGGACTGCAGAGAACAGTTCGGCCTGTGGCTAAAAACAGCTTCTATAGGCCCCTATTTTATCTACAAAATATTTAAGACATTTAAAACGTATTTTGAGCCCTAGGAGATGTTAAATAATACATTAGAAATTATAATTTAGTCAAATGTGCTCAACAGTCACACACAATAACCTGGTTGCACTCTGAACAGCATTTACATTCTCAGCACATTGTAACACAAAATCTATTTCCAAAAATAAAACGGTAAAAAATTATATTTGCATCATTGCTTCTGTAATCAACGTATGCTGCAACGTAAATCTAAATAAAGCGCAACATCTAGTGGCCAAATACCAAACTACTATTTATTTATTCATTCATTCGTCCATCTATTTAATCAGTCTATTTAATGTTTAATGTTTAATAGGGCAGGGAAACCCTTTATTGATTAAAAAAAAACTTCTTTCTGTTTTCTTTTTTTCTTTTTCTTTTTTTTTTTTTTTTGCTGTTTCTTTTTTTAATGCATAGACACAAAATCTCAAAAATGTACCCGCGTGGCTTCTGTTTTTATTAAAATCCTATAAAACCCACATTGTAAGCTGTCAGTGGAGCTTTTATTGTGAAAATACTGAACGGAAGCCGAGAGTTTATTCGTTCCTGTATTAGCTTTAGCACTTTGGCAGGGACAGTGACAGTGCTTTTGGGTGAGTTTCTCTTAGCAGAAAATCGACAGAATATAGTTGTTTAATTGTAAATCGAGAAACTTATTCAATATTTACAGCTGTGAACAGCTCCCAGACTCTGCTGTCAACTTGAAAACACAAAATAGAAAGTGAATGGCCGAAGGCTCAGGTAACTTCACAAACACACGTCGATGACTAAATCAACCAGAATGTTGTTATATATGTACTATTCATTTTCTTATGGTTTTATTATGACGTGTAAATTGCTATAACATCCTATATATATAATAACTTGGTACAGACTGAATTGATTAATAGAAGAAATGTTAGTAGCTTAGCACAACGCTAGCTAACACCAAAAACAAACTTTGATCTGGCGTTAGCTGAGCTTTGTCGTGGGGTTTCTTGAGCTAACGGTGCGTGTGTGACGTGACAGTGAATTTTGATCCAGGACATTTGTATTTATCCACTTTCTACATTATAATATGATCAGATGTCCCACTTCGCGTTGGATTGCACAGCATTTTCAGCTCAAATCCAGTGTCCCACGGTTTATTTATATTCACTCTGATGAATTCATAATTTATATGAATCTGGATTCTGTATTCTAGACTGAGCAAGTAACAAGCTACATCCGAAGAAGCTGACAATATACAAGTGGTCAATAAGACTGAAGGGCTGATTTATAATTATTATTTATTTTATGATTGTAACATGTCCCACATTGCCTTGAGCTGTCCCACTTAAACACCTTTTTTGTCCCACATTTTGTCTTTTATGATCTGATTGTCCTAGTTAACTGTTAACTCATGTATTTGTGCCGACATGTTGTATTTCTATCTTTGCATCAATTAGTCCTAACACATTTTTAAGCATTTGATTGACAAGCTTTTTGGGAAAAAATACATTAATACTATTATTTTTTTAAATTTTTATTCTGATTTCAGACCCACTTGATATCAATCTAGATGGGACGTCAAACCCGAAACTACACCAGCATAGACAGAGGAGGCCTCGACCCAGACAGAACAATTACAGAAACCTAAACAGCATGGATAGCTATGAGCCCTCTCAGCCACATGAAGATTCAAATCAGTTCTTCAGTCAACCCTTTAGACAGAGCAGCTCAAATTATCCCGAGTACCACTATCCTCCATTTCAAGGGGAGGACGGTGGCAGGCGAGGCGGCAGGGGGCGAGGGAGGAGAGATGGCAATAATTGGCAAAGATCTGCTGGTGACACTGGCTCGTATCGTGGCTACAGACCAGGTGGGGTTTCAATGACTGGATCTGATGCCTCAAACTGGCGCAGAGAAAATACAGGCAGGAGTTATAGCAATGAAAACCACAATGCCCAAACTAAACAAACAAGAAGATATAATCAGGAGCAGAAGAGAGGGGAGCGCAATGACAAAGGCACTAACTTAAATGTAGCCACAGTAGATAATACTAAAATGGATTGTTCTGCAGAAGACAATTCACAGAGAATGAATGACCATCACATAAAACACACTGAGACAAAACGAAGACATGGGCCAATTAAACCACCCAAAGTACAGCCTCAAGAAGAAGCACTCTCAGAAAGAGGAGCCACCGGCCACAATGACGCTGAACCGAGCAGAACATCCCAAAAGCCTTTACATAAAGCCGGACGAGATATGGAGCGACACACTGCTTCTCAAAACCGAGGGCAAAGAAGGCCTCACCAAACCAAACCTCATCAATGGCCTGGCCCTGGACAGAGGAATCGGGACATGGTATCAGAGAGCAAAGAGACACAGACAGGTCAGACTGTAAAGGACAAATCAAACGTATAACTCATTACTCTAAATAATGTACATTCACCAAATCAGATGCTCTCAGGATATTATAGTATGACCCGCAAAGGTCTTGACACAGAACATTTTAAAGAATTAGATGAACCACTATGTAACTTCAAGTGGGGTTTAATAATAATAATAATACATAGGTTTTTTATAGCGCTTTATTAGGACACTCAAAGACGCTTTACATGTTTTGTATTATTCATTCACTCCAGTTACACCTGGTGGTGGTAAGCTACTATGTAGCCACAGCTGCCCTGGGGCACACTGACGCAAGCGTGGCTGCCAGTTTGCGCCACCACCAAACACCAATCACACAACCACATTCATTCATAGGCAATGTGGGTTAAGTGTCTTGCCCATGGACACAACAACAGTGTGCGCTTGGACGGGGACTCGAACCACCGACCCTCTGGTTGAAGGGCGAGCGCCTACCCACTGCGCCACTGCCACCCCACTCCTTTACTCCTTAACTTTATTATTGCATCACTAAGATCATTTTTTACATTAAAAAAAGCCCAGTGAGACTCTAAAGGACAGTAGCTGACCTTTGTTGGTTTATCCAATATTAGTTATATTTACATTGTTAAACACTTCAAAATAAGGATTTCAACACATTTTGTCCAGTGTGACATATACAGACCTTCCTAAGTTAACGTTTGTGTGTATATTTTCAGGCTGTCTGATTGAACAGCTGTCCGAGGAGAAGTACGAGTGCATGGTGTGCTGTGACATCATCAGGGTCATGGCTCCAGTCTGGAGCTGCCAGAGCTGCTATCACGTCTTCCACTTAAACTGTATCAAGAAATGGGCTCGGTCTCCAGCTTCCCAGGCCGATGGTATGTCAGTGCAATACTTAAACATAATATCTTTATAACAGCAATCTCGTGTTACAAAATATCTGAGAAATAGGCTTGTATACAATTGCTGGTTGACCAAAGACCAAATCCCTTGCTTTACAGATTCAGCTGAAGGTTGGCGCTGTCCTGCCTGCCAGAATGTTACACTTAAACATCCCACTTGCTACACCTGCTTCTGTGGTAAGTAAGAGATTTGTTCATGTCTATTTAATTAGTAAATGATCAATTAAAAAGTCAAAAATCATCAAATGTACATGTTTTTGTCAGATAAAGTGACAAACCCGGAGTGGCAGCGCAGTGAGATTCCCCACAGCTGCGGTGACATTTGTGGGAAGAAAAGAAGTGGAGAGGACTGCAAACACCCCTGTAACATGTGAGCTGTGACACTCACAATATAACACATACACACCATTAATATCACGTCATTTCTCTTTTGTATCAGCTTTTAAGTTCTTGTATTTACATTTTCTTACATTTTCAGCCTGTGCCATCCTGGGCCTTGCCCTCAGTGTCCTGCCTTTGTAACTAAATCCTGCATTTGTGGAAAGATATGGTACTTTAACATACTGTCTGTATATTCTGTATATAGTCTTGTATGTGAGACCTTGAGAGCACTATGTTTGTCATTGCAGTCAGCCTGTGCGCTGCGGCCAGGCATCTGTACTCCACTGTGACAAAGTGTGTGGTTTAAAACTCAACTGTGGTGAACACACTTGTGCCCAGGTGTGCCACAGCGGGGGGTGTGAGCCCTGTCAGCTGCAGGTGGACCAAGGTGAGCAGAATGCTGTATCCACACAGATATCCTCCTCCTATCCACTGCATCCTTCTCTCTCACATTACATCTATAATCTCCTTTAGTCCTCCTCGAGGGCAGCCTTCTGTTTGTCACTAGTTTCACACATTTTTTTGGCCTTTTCTTTCCAGTTTGCTACTGTGGGGTTAGCACTCGCAAAGTATTGTGTGGCACAGACAAAAATAGATTTGATGGCTCTGGGAATTTCTCTTGTCAAAGAATATGTGGAAAGTAAGTTCATCAAACCATACTAGTTACTATGGCAACACAAATCCATTTTATATTATACTAATAGAGTAATGCTCTACATCCAGGGGGCTGGATTGTGACACTCATAGGTGTGAGCAGGTGTGCCACAGCGGGCGGTGCCAGTCGTGCCCACTCTCTCCGAGACTCGTGAAGTCATGTCCATGTGGTCAGACTCCGATCAGTAAACTCCTCGAACTTGGCTACTCTGAGAGAAAGACCTGCTCTGATCCTATCCCCTCCTGTGGAAAGACTTGTAACAAGCCTCTGGCCTGTGGATCCAATGGTGAGAAGTTTATTCTAACAATAAAACTGTAAAATTATGATTATGTAAGAAACATTGTGTTATTATGACAAATGTTTACATATAAACTTAGCCCCAAACCCTAAATTGAATGTTTTTTAGCTGCATCTAATAACAATGCTTGATCATGCTTCATTCTTTCAGATATGATCCATTTGTGTGACAAGCTGTGTCATGAAGGTAGCTGTGGGCCGTGCTCTTTGACTTCCACTGTTAGATGCAGATGTGGTGCTAAAACCAAGGTAAATGTGGTATTTTAATATGTTTTTTTATTAATTTATTGATTTTTGTCAAATGAACATCTTTTATTTTCTTAGGAGGTTCCATGTGCAACTATCTACAAAGAAGGTGAGCTTTTGTCAGTGCTATAACTTGCTCACTAATAAAAACTCACTTATTGTACAAAAACAGAATTCTTTTCTGATTTTCAAACTGCAGATCAGCTTGTTTTTACCTGTGAGAAACGCTGCAACAAGAAACGCCTGTGTGGTCGTCACAAGTGTGGAGAGCTCTGCTGTGTGGTGAGTCGCTGTGTTGCGTTATGCATGTTTTATATGTACTTATTAACTAAACATTAAGTGAAATGAAGTACATTGTCTGTTCTTTTTTCTGTCTTTTCCGTCCAGGCCGTGGAGCATAAGTGCAACATGATTTGTGGATACAAGTTAAACTGCGGCCTCCATCGCTGCCAGGAGCCGTGTCACCGTGGAAACTGTGAACCCTGCTGGCAGTCCAGTAAGCACCAGAGTCCTTTATTTATATACAGTTCATATGAGTCAATCTAGTGCCATATAGTGTCTGTGTTATGTATGATGTAATCTGCTGTATAACGGACATGTTTCTATAGGTTTTGATGAGTTGACCTGTCACTGTGGGCTCACAGTCTTGTACCCCCCAATTCCTTGTGGGACAAAGCCTCCTGAATGCAAGAACATCTGTACTCGAAGACATGAGTGCGACCATCCAGGTGAGTTCTGGCGTTTCTGGTACGCAGGCTCCTACTACTGGTACTCCTATGTCTTTTATAGGAATCTTTTAGAATAAATAAATATAACACAGATAATTACACGCCTGTTTAGCAAATGTACAGACCTGGTTTACCTCTGAATTAAATTGTGGTAATAATTCTATTTAGTAATGCTGGTTTATGCCTGATTTAGCCTTTTTTTGTTCATTAAATTAGTATATAGGAAGCAGTTGATACTTGAAAACATAAGAACCAACTATTACACCAGACCTGTCTTTCACTAATATCTATTTATTTATTATTCACAAGTGTTTCACAACTGCCACAGTGAAGAGAAGTGTCCACCTTGTACATACCTCACTCAGAAATGGTGTATGGGAAATCATGAGGTAACAGCAACTAGACTAAAAACTGTCAACTTATTTTCATGACTTATTTATTTGTATTGTTTGTCTGTAGCTTGTTCAAATTGCAAATACCACAATAAAATCCTAGTGACGTTTACCTGTTTGGCAATATATTACTATTAACATTCATTACTCATATTATTTGGTTTAATAGTTGGTTATTTCTTTCCCCTTAGCAACGCAGCAACATACCATGCCACCTCCAGGACATTTCTTGTGGCCTGGTTTGTAATAAAAACCTGCCCTGTGAAATGCACCTCTGTCGTCGAATCTGCCACCGTGGCGACTGTTTGGCTGAGGGCACGTGCCAGCAGCCCTGTTTGCTTCCCCGCTCTGACTGTGGCCACCCGTGCGCCGCCCCGTGCCACAGAGGTGGCAGCTGCCCACGGACCACCTGCACTGCCAAGGTACCAGCATCATACCACCGAAAACATCTGGTCTCCTGTCGCTCAGTAATGCTTTACAAATTTTACCAGATGTTTCACAGCAGCTTGACTTTGTGGGAAGAGTAAGAATGTTTTTCACATCTGTAGTTTTCTTTCTAGGATTTAATAGGATTGAATCTTTTCTTTTTTACAGGTAGCTCTACAGTGCAACTGTGGTCGGAGAAAAGAAACTGTTGTGTGTGCAGAAGCAGCCAGTTCATATCAGAGGTCAGTTCGCCTCTTATTGAAAGCTTTATATATATTTTCTAAGGGTGTGACTACAAATTCTCTTTTCACTTTGTAGATATGCAGCGATTGCTATGGCCAGTAAGCTGTCAGACATGCAGCTTGGTGACTCTATGGACATTGGGCCTTTACTCACAAAGAAAGAGATGAAGCAAACCAAGTAAGATTGTCATACTGTACATAATGTACATTTTAAAAATAAACGGTAAATACCTCAGTACCTCTTAGGCACATACTGATTTGGTTTATTATTTTTAGACTTGAATGTGATGAGGAATGTGCAACGCTAGAGAGGAACCGGCGTTTAGCAGAAGCTTTACAGATAGACCCTGCCTCTGACCCTTTTAATGCACGCTCTACATCGGTCTACAGTGACAGTCTCAAAGACGATGCCAGGTCTCCGGCTTCTAACACATTATTTCTATCTACGACTTGACAAAATGCAAAAATAACAAACTGGCAACCATGCACTAACTAACTAACTTGATTTTTATTTTTTTTATTTTAGAAAAGATCTCAACTTTGTGACAAAAGTTGAAGATGAGATCAAGAATTTGATTGAGATTACTAATAAGGTAGGTCAGTTTAACAGTAAGGTCTGGTGCCGTGACCTGTGATGCAGTGCTCCCCCTGCTGGCTGCCCTTAAAAATCTTGCTTAGGGCAGATGAAATATTTAGCTTTTAGGCAACCTGAATCTTTAAATGTATCCCAAATGTTTCCAATCTAACTCTCTCTAAATGTATATTGTAGGGCCTATTAATCCAGTGAGCTTCTTGTGTTAATTGTGTGTCATATGAACATGCTACACGGCCCCCTTTATTCTCAGTATTTTATGACCTAGTTGTATGTTTTAGCTATTTTAGAACTCCGCCAACTCTCCAGTGAACCTCTGAGATGGAGCCAGCTGTGCAAGGCTTGTAGATTTGAAGCAGGGCAGCAAAACCTCTTCACTGACTAAATTAGTAGTTACTTCATGGCGTAGTGATGAAAAAAACTGGCATATTTTTTATATTTATGGCTTCTGCGACTTTTGAGGTCACCATTCGCACTGGTTTGGGAAAATCGCTTCCATCGTCCAAAGACATGCATGTATGGGTGAATCTGAAAATACTTTGTTAGTCTGTGGCCATTCTCCAGAGTGAGTGTACTCCTCCTCAGGCCCACAGTTGGTGAGATAGTCTCCAGTCACCCACAACCCCTACCCGGACAGGAAAATGAGTGAATAATAATAATGAATAAGATAATAGAAATAATAATTGAACATGTAGCAGGTGAGTAAATCTGTATAGATCACGTGTTTTACTGATGTCTCCAGGGAAAACAAGCCAAAAGGACCTACACATTTCAGCCGATGAACAGAGACCACCGCAAAGTCATCCACGAACTCGCCGAGGTCTACGGAGTGGAGAGCGTTAGCTACGACAGTGAACCCAAACGCAGCGTCACAGTCACCGCTCAGAAGTAAGACTATCTGTTCCTCTAGTTATTTTATTAACGTGAAGTTTCTAGTTGGATGAATTATTATGTTTGAAATCTTCAGGGGAGTGTCCGTGTGCCCAAACTCATCCCTGTCATCCATAATCAAAAGAGAGACTGCAGCAAGAGCTCCTCCTCCAATAGCTCATATCAAACAGAGCAGCAAGTATGAAATAGATTTTTACATCAAAATGTATTTTATTTATTTATTGTCATTGAATGTTTTTAAATGTGTATATACATATATGATGAAGAATTTGTTTGATAATTGGTGCATGTTTTCTAGACCCGTCAGTGGAGTCGCCTGGTCCAAGATGGTCAAAGAAGAACCTGTGATTGATTATTTTGACGTCCAAGACTAATCAACATTTAACTAATCATCTTCACAACATCAATCTAAATATATTAACACAATGCATTCAACACAAATCCTGTATGGACTTCATGATCTCATAAAATCACACAGTATTTCTACACATATTACTGCCTCCACTGTCTTAATGTTAGATACTAAAATCAAGCACAGTGGGTCATTAAAGCTGATGTTTCTGTTCCCACATAGAACTCGTACTGTCCTGGACAATTTAATAAAAAGTGCTTTTGGACTGGATAG
Organism: Philypnodon macrostomus; assembly: GCA_036025475.1. Taxonomy (NCBI): domain Eukaryota; kingdom Metazoa; phylum Chordata; class Actinopteri; order Gobiiformes; family Eleotridae; genus Philypnodon; species Philypnodon macrostomus. The sequence goes on from JAVQKC010066154.1 coordinate 33,265, forward strand.
TTTTGCCATTCATTTTGCTAATCAGATTTCTACCTTTTATGTATGCCCCTGTTCAAGGTTTCAAGAGTAAACCACTATAAACGGAGTGGATTTCTAAAGATGGAGCTTTTTTTAGTTGCACTTTTTAAAAATGTATAGTATTGTATCTCTTGCTTGTTGGATGTTGGTCTTATTAATGCCCAACATTTTCAGTGAGCTGCTGTCTCACAAGATTGCATATAGCCTGTTTTCTGGTGGGTCATGACCAGAGTGAGTCCAGATGGAGGCTCAATATCATTTCAGCGTTTAAGCATATTTTAACCCTTGAGTATTGTGAAACTGATTTTACAATGCATGTTCAATAAAGGGCACCTCGATAAGCAAACCAGTTGAGAAATATAAGATGGGTCCTGTTTTACACCATTTTGAATTTCTAAATATTATCACTATTTTCACCAGTCCCAAGCATTTGACATAGTGTATTGAATTGGGTTATTCATAATGGATGGCGTCCTAAATCAATTTTGGCTTAGTAAGGGATCAGGTGGTGTTGTGCTCTCACAGGCAGGACTGAGGCTAGTGCTGCCAAACTCTCCAACATTATCCAGACAACGTGTAAAGTACGCATTTCATTCGGCGTTTTTCAACTCGTTCATCGGACAGTGTACAGTAGCCCTCCCCCAAACCCCAAACTCGTTCATGAGGGATAATTTGATGACACTCCCTGCCGTTGGTAATTTTTCACGGAGCCGGACCGCGCCTGCGCTCCTGCTGCTTCCTTTCCCGACGAGGCTTCACCAATCGCGGCTGTGCTGTGGCTCCATCCCCGGCTCGGCGTCCCACAGCAGGCCAGCAAGCACCACTATAGCAGCACTCCTCCTCCAGTAGCGCTAATAAGTAGTCGCCTGGCTGACTGATTGACTGTACGTAGCCTATAGACGCTGCTCGCTGTCTGAGGAAGTTGGTTGGACGGGAACCGAGCTGAACCGAGTCGTGCCAGCTTCACATTCCTGACTCACATTTCCCGCATTTGAGAAAAAACCCAGCAAGAAAAAGACGCATAGTGATGGAGAGAAAGGTACGGAAGCTTTTTATTTGGCTAAACGGTTACACTAGCACATTTCTACTTTGGCTCGTTGCTGCGTTGCCTCTTTGCGCATCCACCATTTCAACTATATTCTTTATTCAGCTGGATTAGTGCGCACTGGAGTTTTTCCCTTGTCGTCTGGCTTGAATTTTTGTGAATATTTCTTTAAAAAAGCCGGGCAGGTTGAATCTTTACCCCGGGTTGTATTGGGATTTCTAGTCTTACAGTCGCATGGTGCACAATGCCGTTACAGTGAGCCGGTTTCGGGGATGTAGATGGGGGGAAATTAGGGACTATTTTGTTGGCCACTGTATCTCCAGCCTGTCTGCATCATCTCATAGCACAGTGCACTCATCAGTAGAGTTGCACCTCACCCCTACAACCTCCACTCTTTATTCATTTCTTTATATTATTTCTTATTTTACCAGCAGCGCCGCGGCATGGTACCCTTGTCTGATGTGGGAAGCAGACACTTGAGGAGTAATAGAGAGAATGCTGTAGGGCCAAGTAGCTTTTAGGTTCTCCCAGTTCACCCCCTCCTTCCTCGGGTAATCCAACAGTCGGTGGTGGTGCCATGTTTGTGGTATAGTTCTTCGTGTTAGTGGGTTTAGACAGGAAAAGTTTTGAGTTTCACAGTTTTGGAGAGCTGGCAGAGAGTCCTGAGGCAGGCTCTTTGGGTCGAATAAAGAAAAACTACTATACAGCCAAAAACTAGAACCTATAATTCTGCTAAATCAAAGGAAAATATTGAGATCTCCTGCAAATTGTAGGTGTTTTTGCTTTGTATATTTATTTTTATTGAACATTTAAAGACCGTGACGTGTGATTAGTTAAACCAAGCTCAGTCCAGGTTTAGTCCCAGTTTAGCTCTCATTTTGACCTGACTTATTCCTGATTTATACCTGGTTTAGTCCTTATTTAGGCCTGGCTTAGCTCTGCTTTAGTTCTGGTTTAGCCCTGGTATAGTCCCAGTTTAGTCTGTGGTTTGTGCTAATTCATTCCTGCTTTAGTTCCTGGTTTATCTCTGATTTAGACCTCTTTAAGTCAGTTTAGCCCACCAGTTGGGGTTGAGTCCTGGTTTAGACCTAGTAGACCTGCTGTGGACCAGCTTTAACCCTGGTTTAGTCTCGCTTTAGTCCTAATTTTGTCCCGGTATGGTCCTGGTTTAGATGTTGATTCCTTTAAGACTAATACTGACTAGATCTCTACAGTTAGCATCTTCAGGGAGGAACATGTTTGCTTTTCTAGTCTGCAGCTTTCCCAAAGTATGTACGAGAAACATAATACTTTTCAAAAAATGTGATGTAAAAAAGTCAAGGCTGACATTGACTCAAGGTAAAACTCACTTCTAATACAAACTTTGATATTTTATTAGTGACGTTAATCGTGAACAGCTGGCACTTTGGGGACTACTTTGGGACTTCTGGAGGTTGCTGTGTATTACAAAAAGTGCAGTGATTTCTCTTTTGTGGTCAACTTTATTAGTATTGGTATTAGTATTGATACTTAGATTGATACTGGGTGCTAACTATGCAGTGTTTTTTCCATACATGAATGCAAAATTGAAGCTATCATTCCATTCATTTTTATAAAGACTATTTTCCTTAAGGGAATTCTGCATATTGATTTCATGCTGTGTAAATGTTCTTCCGCTTTCCAGGAGCTTGCTTTACTTTTGAGAGACAAGTACAATGACTGGCCACTTTATAAGTACCTATTTAAGTGGCCCCAGTTGTGGTTTGTTATTGGCTAGTTATTGGAGTCACTGGATATTTACTCCTTTCCTGACCATTCTCTGTAAACCCTAGGCAGTGAAGTTGACTGAACGCCTAATGGGTTACTACCTTGTAATTAGCTGGCTAGGATTTTTGATTTGACTATAGATGAAGAAGTATAACTAATAAAGTGGCCTGGCAATTTTCAAGCATTAAAATAGCCCAATAGTGTGCCCTGACCTAGCAGCTGGCACACACTCACACCAGGAGAAGAAAAGACCTGTGGCATTAGTATGCAAGGTAGTCTACATTGAGGATTAACTTCCTTTTACAGTCGCTCAATGCTTGACCTGTCTTTTCTTTTTAAGGCAAGCTGCTCTCAAAGTTACCCCCTACCCCTCATCGTAAGTCAGTAATATACTTATAGGGACTTATCAAGGCCGTAATCAGAATTTACAAAGCATACAGTTCCAATTACACCATGTATGTAAGGCTGGGTATATGACCAAAAATCTATCGAAATATCTTCTTTACCAGTGTGTTCAATGGCAGCATGTTTATTCAGGTTTAATGTATTGAAAGGTTAAGTGGTTAAAACTCAAAAATGGCAATTTAATAATTGATATACAAGACAAAAGAATTGGTTCAATACTATATATTGCCTAGCCCAATTCCGATATTCACCCAATTAAACCGTCCCAGGCTTTGTGTTTAGTGTTTTAAGCTTGGATAAATGGACAATGGAGCACTTCCTTTTTGAGCCGGACCGGAATGTGCAGCCTCAATAGCTGTTTGTTATAACCCAAATGAGCTGATGGGTCAAATCTTGGAAATTCATGCATTTTGCTCAAGATCAGAGCTCTTACGATTAGCATTAGTTAGACTGGTTTGTGTACGTTTCAGTAAGGAGGGAACTCTTTTGTAAATGCAATGCTATTCACATTTGTAACCTCCACATAATTCTTCTAATATGTTTATGGATATTAAGTATGGGACCTCTTTCTAGTGACCAGGATCACCCAGGTCTAAACAAGGTCTAAAACATAATACATCAGGTCAGAGTTAAATCAGAAATGTTAAGGTAGAATGATTTTGGAATATTGTGTATATTGCACCATTTCACTCATACATTCACACAATACAACATATTGTTTTATTTATCCAATTACTTGGTGCAGGCCGTTATGATGCCGGTGCTATTCTTGATGTACGGCTTTATGCCTACGTTCCCTCATCTTTACAGCCTCCATTTTGAAGGTAAATTTGATTTCATTTCCCCAGCCGTGTATTCTCACATATAGGCCCTGTTTGCACCTCAGCCATCACTTCCGCACCAGGATTATTTATGGATTTTTCCTCTTTTAAATGGAGCACTTTGTAACCTAATTTACACCAAGGCCCTGCCCAGCCTATACCGACGTATTATAACATTGTTTTTTTAATCAAAGCTATCCGACCCAATGTGCTGCATATTACTATATTATTAGGCCTAAGCAAGGCTACAGTGCACTCACAATGTACATTTGGGCTCAGTTAACCAGTTCAAAAAAATGTTATGACCCAGAACAATACTAGTGATTATGATTTAGTTCCGTTATCCCGTCCTTAATTTTGATTTCTGGTTTAAATCTGGACTAGACCTGGTTTAGTCATGGTTTAGTCCTGGTTTAGTCCCGGACCCTTCCAGGTTTAGATAGTATAGGCCTTGTTTACCCAGTGTTTTGTTCCGGTTTAGTCCTGGTTGGGATATGTTTGGCCCGGTTTAGTCCTGGAGTAGTTCTGGTTTAGTCCTGGTTTAGTCCCGGATCCTTCCAGGTTTAGATAGTAGAGGCCTTGTTTACCCAGTGTTTTGTCCCGGTTTAGTCCTGGTTGGGATATGTTTAGCCTGGTTTAGTCCTGGTTTAGTGATGGTTTAGTTCTGGTCCTGGTTTAGTCCTTAATTAGACCTGGTTTAGTCCTGGTTTAGTTCTGGTGTAGTCCTGGTTTAGTCCCGGATCCTTCCAGGTTTAGATAGTATAAGCCTTGTTTGCTGTACTGAATTAGACCTGGTTTAGTCCTATTTTTTTTGCCCCAATTTTGACCTGGAGTTGTTTTTTTAGTCTAGTTTTGATTTAGTTCCAGTTTTAACCAGTGTGTCCAGAGCCATCTCTTCATAGTCTATGTATTCAAGCGTCCACATCCATGTTATTATCACATTAATTCACATTCACTAATAGCCTGCAGACCTACAATAGGCTTCGATCTATTTTGGTGCAGAGGTTCAATACAGTTGCACTCACCACAGTAAAACCAAGCACTGCCAGCAATAGTCCACACGGTTTATCCGACAAATAAATGTTGTGACCTTTAATTTAGAACACTATTAATTATTCTCAACAGGTGTGTAACAATGAAATAGTTGTAAAGTGGTTATAAAGGGGGCCTTGTTTCCGCACTGCACACAATCAGGGCTGTAAATGTCTGCAGAATGGATGCAGACTGTTTTAATGTTTACAGATGGAAGTACTGGTTAAGTACGGCCATGTTATATTATAAACACATGCAAAAAAAAAGCTATAGAGAGCACAAACCACCACCAAGGCACACATACAGATATAGGGTACAGACTGTTACAAAAGCCTCATAAATGCCAATGATTGGGAATCTGAAGGGATTATATTCTACAATACTTCTTAATGGTACAGAATCTTTATAATTGTTACTAGTATAGACCTTTTTTCTTTTCTAAAAAGTGTACCCAGAAATATATATAATAAATTATTTCATGGAGAAATTAGCATTAGTCACCAAATAATACAAAGTACGAATAAACAAGCTGCTTTTGGCAACTAACAACATATCAGCTACATTGTCAGTAAACATTAGCGAAGGTACCAACGGTTAGCCATGTAGCCTTTAGCGTACACTGGAAATTGATTGTGGTCATCTACATTTCTGTCACTAATTTTTGCTAATTACTCCATAGAAAATGCATCTGTTTCATTTCTTGGTACACTTACTTTTGGCTTTGTTGATATTTTCAAAAGTGATGGTATAATTACAGCCTTGATACATTCATTTTTTGAGTGAAACTCTAGCCTGAAGTTTTATTCTCCACGTGAGCGTTTGTTGTATAAAGAGTTAAAGTAGGTACAATTTAATACATGTTAGCTTTATTTAATTTAATCTCAAAAATGTTGTTGCTTCATTCATGGCTGCCTGGCTTATACCACAGGTCCACATTGCCAGTTAATCCCCTCCTCGGGCAGCTCTCTGTGTGTGTGCCTCTATGTCAAATTCTCATTACCCTCAGTTCTGCACATAGCAACTCTATCCTGACCTACTTACCTCCGCCAAGGGGGTGATGTTTTCGGTAGCGTTTCGCCATCTCTCTGTCTGTCTGTCTGACAGTAAGCAACTAAAAAATGACTAAACAGATTTGTATGAAATTTTCACAGAAGGTCACGAGCAGCAATTGATTAGATTATGGGAGTGATCTGAGTGACGGTCTGGATCCAGGATCTTTTCAAAACGGCTGCTTTGGTGGAGGTCTTGAGTTCTTTCTAGTTTAGGTCTGGCTTAGTCCTTGTTAAGTCCTAATTTAGTCCTGGTTCAGATCTGATTTGCCTTCGTCTCAATTTTGACCAGTGAGCCTTCATAAATTCAAATTAAACTTCTACTAGCTTCAACTAACTTTTTTCTGTAGTTAAAACCCAAACCTTATGAAGCAAGCATATACATTTGTTTATTTACTTGTAATTTTGGGTCATCTCAATTCTGCACATACCACACACTGGCCTCAAACTGTCTGCTCTGCTCCCGTCCTCCCAGGCCAGAGCTGTGCTGAAAGATCCAGGCTAATACTTGGATGAATAGTTATATGGGGACTGGGGGAGCAGGAGGAGAGGGAGGGCATTCACAGTTGAGGAATTATTCAGCGGAGCCTGCCAGTTTGACTTTTCATCCCCAAGACTTTTATATGGATTTCATTCACACTGAGAAGCATCTCTTTTTCACTTCTATCTCAAAGAATCGACCGGATCACTGAATAATTTTCAACTTTCAAGTAAGAGGTCAGTTACTAGGGCTGCACCATACAGTATATCACAAGTACCTTAGCACAGTGCACACCTAAGTTAGAAATGATAAAGAGTTTAGGTTTTTTCTTATCAGAATTTGTATTGTCCAAAGTGTCTGGACTGGAGACTTAAATCAATCAATTTGGCACGTGTATGTCTCTGTGTCAGGCCTGCAACTAAATAGGCATTGTCCAGGATGTACCCCGCCTATGGCCCACAGTTGCTGGGCTGTTATTCTGTCACTTGCAAAAGGGAAATAGTCTGAATGAATGTATGAGTCATTTTTATACAACTTTTCTACACTCAATATTTCACTACAGATTTACAATGTCAGCTTTCCACTTCACCAGCCTCTGCTCCAGTTTTTGAAGCCAGACTGTTTAGCTTTCACTTGATTGGCTGTTCCCCACTAATCGAAGGCAGATTACCCCGTTGTCATGGCTACAGCAAACAGGAAATACCCCGTCACAGGTATCGCTCTGGGGTTGTTCCCGTGTGCTGCCCGTTGCCGTGGGGAATAGGGAATCATTACTAAAGGCTTCGGTTTGGCTCTCTTCACAATGGGCCCTTTTTGCCACTGACAGGACTGGGCCAGGACTGCCAACCATCTAGACCAGTGAAGTTCAACTTACATTGTGGAAGTGCCAGACTAGTAAATAAAACTTATATAAAGGATTGGCAATGTTGTGGCATAAATTATCTTTACATAATTTTTATCTTAAATTATCTGCATTTTGATTTGAGTCAACTAGTGAAAAGTAAAAACAAACGTATTATCAAAGTAACAATATACTCTATGACTATTAGACTGGAACAGGAATTATAATGACAATATATAATACCATTCGGAGACTTAGTCCAACAGAATGTCTTTCCCAAATATTCCAGAGACCAAAGTCCACTATAAAACTCTCAACCTGCCATATTACCTTCACAGTATTCACCATATTATACCATTGCATCTCATTGATCAGCAGATGTCCTATTATAATCGTCATGGGAGACTTGGTCCTCTCCACAGGACTTCATTTTTACAACAGATCCCTAATACACCCTCTTAAACTCACTTACTTTTCTTAATCTCTCCTCTTTCCCAGTTGAAGGTGCATGCTTTTGTACAGTGTCTTTGATGACCGCCGCTGTCCATTGAGTGGTACTCCCAGAGCTCTGGTCTTGTTAAGCTGCTTGAGCCTGGTTTTTTGTGTGTGCAGCTCTTAAACTGAAGAAAAGGGGCCCAACAGCAGGAGGCAAGACTTTTTTTTTTCTACTCTGGTCTTTCAGTACAGTTCTCGCCTCCTGCACACCCCATCTGTCTGTGACAATAACACAGACGAGGGCAGGTTTGGAGTCTGTGGTATGTAAACCGTGCCACTGGGAAATGCACTTCAGCCCCGCTTGCTTTTTAGATAGGGCGGCTGAGCATTATTAGAAGAACTGATCATATTTGAGAATTTGCAATGACAATATATATGCTGGTGAATGCTTTTTGTTAACTTTAATTTTGTTTATCAATGTAGAATTAAGCAGCATTAGATAACTTTGGATTTACTAGGGTTAGGGTTAAACAATGACTAAACAAGGACTAAATCATGACTTAACTATAGTCCCAAACCAAGGCTAAAACTGTGAAACCTTTTTTATTGGATTGGACAGTTATTTTGAGTTGTTAACTTTTGATACAAATCTGGATCACCATCTTGATCCAGGATTGTTCAGTATCTTACCAAAATACACTAATAATCTCATCCAGGGCAGGTTTGTCATTTGTATGGTTCCACTGCTATTATTTTCATGTTGAAGCAGTTTTCTTTAAAGCTTTCTACAATTGACCTCTTTTGTGTTTGACAGCAGCTGAATCAGTAGCCAGTAGCCAGACATTTTAGTGTAATTGTTGACCTCTAGTGGCCACACATACACACATACATAGAGAGAAATAGAGAGCGAGAGATTTAGTTAGTTCTATTACAAAATGATCTACGTATGTAATCCCAGAATAGCTGTTAGGAACACTGCAAGAGTTATATTGTTGTGTTATTGCTGTGTAATTATTTGTTCATAATTTTGACTATATGACATTATATATAACATTATAAGTCTTTGCTATGGTTTTATCATGTCTAAACTATAACCTATATGCATCAACTATACAAAGGGCATTGCAATTTTACACTATTCTCATTTCTTATTTTATTGGCGTGTCATGTTTGCATTCTTTATCTGCTCCCTCTGTTGGTCATTTATATAACTGTTGTGTCTCGTTCACCCCACATAGTCAGACTGCCTTGTATTGGTAGACATAGTCAGACTGCCTTGTATTGGTTTGGGGAGACAGTGGGGGTCCACTAGGGGGTACTGTGGCACTCACATTGGGCCAGTTTTGAACCGATCGACCCGTTTACAGATTTCTTTGTTACCGCCCACGTGTGGTTGCTGGAGTAACGGGGTTAGGCACAATCTATAAATCTGCATGGATAAGCTCCGGCCGTTTGACCTTGCAGTAAATCAACTCACAATCTCCCATCAGTTTGAAGCATATTTGAAGATAGTGTCATGTGTTATGAAATTCAAGGTTAATCCTATGTGTGCCAGGGTTGTACTATTAAGTTTAGAAATATTGAGGTCCAAATAGAGTTTTCATAATGTGACAAAATAATTTATAAACATCAGGACAAAACCAGGAGTAAATCAGAGCCCCAAACCCAGGATAAAACCAGGACTAAACCTAATAATAATAATAATAATAATAATAATAATAATAATAATAATAATAATAATAATAATAATAATAATAATAATAATAATAAT
>JAVQKC010066161.1:0-16340 GCA_036025475.1 Philypnodon macrostomus
ATGTGAAGCTACCAGAGTTTCCGAGTCGGAGTTCCGAGTTGCGCGTCCGTTCGATTTGAAAAATCCGACTCGGAGCTCGGAATTTCCGACTTCCGAGGACAAATCGAACGCAGCATTATTCCTGGTTCAAGTCTAAGTCTGGGCAATAGAGACTGCACTTTGACCATTGGTAGAGATTGGACCAATATCTTGGTAAAGGTTAGTTTTCGAAAGTAAGACTGGAAATTCTCAATTCAAATTCAATTGGGCTGAAAGTATCCTTCCAAATTCAAGTTATTTTGCCTTTCAGAAACAAAGCTCTTCTGTTCATTTTGTGCTCTTGGACATCTGACAATGAATATGGAGGTGATTGTGTTGCCACGCAGGCTAGCACGAGTGGCTATGGGCATGCAACTGTTAGCACTACAGCGAAATCATTTGGGTGTAAAGAGCTCAGACAAGCGCTGTTTCGAGCCAGGCACCAATTAGTTGTCAATGGTTCAGCCCCAAGTTTAGTCACAGATCACTGGCTCGCATCTCCATTTGGCAGACGTTTCTTCTTTTTAGCAAGTAATTATTAAACTCCCACATCATCAAGCTAAATACATAAGCTGCACTTTATATGCTCTTTAAGTGAACACAGTCGGGCCTGTTCTGTCTGAAGTTGGAAAGTGGCTTGATTTATGTTCATTCATGTGACATTCTTAGCTTTGTAGACAGAAAAACAACAGCACATTACTCCAAGTCATTGCACTGGCTCCCCATTCGTTTTCATATTGAGTTTAAAATTATTTTTTGTCTGGCCCCTCAGTATCGGTCTGACCTACTCCAGCCCTACAGCCCTACACATTCTCTCAGGTCAGCTGATCAGTCTCTCTTGGTCGTTCCTAAGACACTCAGAGGGGACCGCTCTTTCTCGGTCACTGGCCCAAAACTGTGGAATGAATTGCCTTTGCTCCTTATACAGACAGATTCAGTAATTGTTTTTAAATCTTCACTTAAAACACACTTTTTCTCTTTGTCTTTTTACTCAGTTTGAGATTTTGACTTTTGTTTGTTTTTATCGTTAGTGCTGTTTTATATTTATTGCTGTACTGGTTTTATACTTGTTTTTTTTATCTATTCTCTATTTAATATTTTGATTGTGATTTACTCGATCTAGGCTGTGTACAGCACTTTGACCGACCTTGTTGTTGTTTTAAATTGCAATATAAATACAGTTGGATTGGATTAACTATGTTTAATTTATTAAGCTATAGTTAATTTCAGAGAAAAGGCATGCAAAACCAGATTAGCTAGCATTAGCCTCCAAGCTAAGCGTTAAAACGGTCTTGCTAGGAATATATAATTGTGAAAAGCAATATGCTAAATTTGTTTGTTTGTTTGAGCATAAACAAGGACTAATTGCTCATCCAGGTAACCAAAAACATGCTGTATATTTGCAACTTATTTACTGTATGTCTGCAATCCAACAGTGTATTTAAGACTTAGATTGTATTCTTCAGATTCAGTTACAAAAGATTATATTTTTGCTGTTGCTAGCTACACCTACAAAATTCAGTTTTTGTTTTTACATAACTCAAAAGCCAAAATTAACCTTCTAAATCTTACACCTACAAAAGCTTGATAGTTTCTACTCAGTATAAATACATTGTAGAAACTGGAGAAACTAAAGTCCCCCTTAATACAAACACAATGGTTAAAAAATACAGCATATAAAGTGGTCACAACTGTTATGTATAAGGCAGTCTTAAAGCTTTAGCCCCAATTTGGTTATAGCCTATTATGTATTCAATACCAGTAAAACAAGCCAATAACCGACAGACTGTCTTATCATACTTGCTGGTGGTACCTATTCCCCCCTAAACATTTACCAAAAAGCCACAGTGAATGAAAACCCTGTCCTATACCTGCGCAGCCTCCATATCTCTCCGGCCACATTTCCATTACTGTTTATGTGAATCACAGCCCTGTGTCTTTGAACCTGAAATGGTTTTTAGTCGAGGTGCGGGGTGAGAGATGGGACTTCGTACACAGCTGCAGCTCCGGCGACACCAGTTTCTCTCGAGGGCAAACAACGGTGCCGTGGCCTGTTGCAGAGGATGATAATTGAATGAAATAGAGATTGGACTGGAAGCTCCTGTCAGTGTCAGACACATGGGCAGGTTGATGACTCCTCGGACCGGGCCCCCAGGGTGCGACCGGTGGAAGAGGAACAGCCTGTTTGGATGGATCAGGGCTTTTGCTTGTACCGTTTTAAATCACTGTGCTCCAAGCAATAGTATATTTTCATTCAGAGCAATCAAAATGGTGTGCTGTCCTTACTGAAGGCCTACATCTTGCAACAACTACTGCCAGCTGGTTTAAATACAGTCAGACTTCTTTTTGACGTGTATGCCGGTATACAATTTACACCTCGGTGACATGGTCAACACAAGCCAGCGCTGGACAGACTGGGGAGGGGATCTGTTTCTGGAGAAGGCAGTTTTTTTCTCATATCTATGTAGTGTTTTCAGCTTCTGAGATGGTCAGCGCATCAGCATACAGTACATGAATTTATCAAAAAAACAGGACATTAAAATATTGTTGCCAGCTCAGGGACATTTTTGCATTATATCTATCTGAAAAAGTGCTTTTCACAAGGCTGATAATAAAATTGAATCTTGCCTGTCTACATACTCAATACCCCAACACGCAAACTGTCCTTCTATTTAACTACAACAATCTAACCGGCCCAGTGGGCAAAGACAAAGGCACGGGGAACAGGAAGAGCTTCACTTTTAATTAGTTGCTGCTGTGTTTTGGATGCAGTGCAGGGGTCAACAGTAATTGGGTTGTTTTCATATAGAGCCATTCAGAGCAGAACGGAGGGATATGGGTCACAGCAAAGTGATCCCACAATCCCACTGGCTAACCCCCCTCCAACCTCTATTCCAACCCTGGCATAGAAACTCCATTGGAAAGGCTTGTGGATGCTGGCAGGACTCATGGATAGCGGCCACAGTACCACCCTTTTTCCGGAACGCTCCAAGACCACGTGGAGGAATCTGGAGAGCCCCTCTGTGCAATGCAACAACAGACTTGTGGGAAAAGAGAGGCAGTCTGAAGCTCTGAATGATGAGTGAAGAAATTGCATTTGGACGAAACGCCAAGATTTCTTACTTCTCCAGCCGAACCAGGAGAGCCAGAGCTAGACCAGGGTGTGCCAAACCAAACCACAGGGAAGCCAGTTTAGCAAAAATATAAAGGAAGGAGATGATAGAAATGGTAAGATGGAGGAAATGATTTAGTGAGCAGTGCTGTGTGGAGGAGAGACACCGTCCAGATGGTCAGCTCAGTGGTTTTCAATAAATTATTTATCCACCGCTATCTTTTACAGCCAAACTGTCAAACTTTATCCTTACTTAGTATGCACAAAATCCAATGTGAGGAGGATTGGTGATGAACTCTGTAAGACAAAAAAAGACTTTGCAAAGAATCAAGTCAATTTTTTTTTACCGGCGCCAGAATAATGTGGAAGAACATTTACATTTGTTAAAATTGGCTGACAGTATCTATTCTGTTCTCTGTACTAATCTGTATTGAACCTCAGGGTACACAATAACAATAACGATAATATCTCATTATGGCAATACTGCGATACTCAATATATCGCAGGGTTTAAAGGAATTCAAACCTGTATTCCAATGATTTTTTTAATGAAATACAGTTCATTTAATAATCAGAACGGTGAATACTTCAACTGTATCTCACAAATAAGTCGACTCTCTCAAAATAGGAAACAAAATTGAACTACTGTCAGATTTTATTTTTGTGAACAAAATATTATAAATTCATATTATAAAGTCACAAAAGCAGCTTGCAATATTGATACAGTATCACCAGTATATTGGTATATTGATATTTTGTCAGAAACAGTGTTAGAAACAATTAATATCAATGTTTTAACTGCAACACAGTACATCATTAGTGCCCAGGTTTGTCCTTTCTTGGATAATTGTGATGTAACTGTTTTTAAAATAGACACCTATAAATATAATAATATATAACCTATAAAAGGAAAACAATCTTCATATCTACACATAATCATTAACAATTCAATTTGCAGCAGCACAGTCGATTATTTTGTGACCTTTGCTAAAATGTCCCTTATTGCAAACACATATAGACTGATCTCTTTCATGATAAATCGTTTGCTGATGCCTATACATATTATGCATCTACTCCACACTTTCTCTGAAGTACATTGAATGAGTTGCAGGTTTAATTAACCATCTGAATGTGTGTGTGCTGCTTTTCACAAGTGGTACTTTTCCTTGATAAACATTTGTGCACCAAGAAGACCTTCACCTCGTGTGACAGCCAGTGACAGCCAGCAAGATTGAAGCAGGGAAGTGTACAGAATATATATAGAGAGAGAGATTATATAGTGTGAAGTTGCATTGAGTAAATAAGAAGGTTCTGGGTTCAAATCCAGGACTCTGCCTTTTGTGTGGAGTTTACACGTTCTCCATCTAGTGTCATTGGCTTATTCTCCAGCTAGGTTTTAACAATAGACAACCATTAACTCTCACATTCATTCACTTGGGGCAATTTAGTCTCCCCATGCATGTCTTTCAGCGGTAAATGAAGTTGCCCAGAACTCACAGTAACACCAGGAGGACACATAGACTCTACTCAGACAGATTGTGAATAGCTCAGGATCTGGAGAAGGGACCCTTAGTCACCCCCGTAGCACTGGAAGGTAGTGGCAAATGTAGAAAACAGATTGGCCTTAACATGAAGACATCCAGTAAAATTGTCAGTGCGAACAGCTGTAAGAATTGAATCACCTTCTGAGTCCGGTTCTTGTAAAGTTTGGTGCAAATCCCCCTTTTCACTTTGTTCCAGCTCAGTGACGTTGGCTCCCAGGGTCTAGTAATACCTTCAGTGTAGTAGATTACAGGAATGAGTCACTCCTGCTTCACGACAAAAGGACAGAAAATCCCAGTTTAGACACCAGGCTGGTGTTCCTTATGAGGTATACAAGGTTTTTTAATGTTTAATACATAAAAACACACTGGAGTAGCACTGCTGAGCTTACAAGGATCTGTTTTAAAATGTCCCAAAAACCAAGCTCAAGACCACAAACCACTACAACTCCTGTTTGTTAGTCTCAGAGTAGTGGGTTTATTCACTTTGTAACAAAATCAAATAAATAGTTGAGGTATGGTGGAGAAACGGTCTCACAGTATTCTGGATGTAATACCAAAAAAAGTCAAAAAATCTCAATATGTCTAAAATGTATTCTATTCCACTCCCTGTCTGCTTTTTGAATGGTAAAGAAATGTGGCACTGATAAAAGCAGAATGCAGGCAGATGATTTGCTGTGGGTATACTCTTACTGTTAAAATTGGCCTCACTTACTGAGAGGGAAGGTCTAAAAGCAAGGGCTGGTCATTTCTTTTGTTTGGGTCAATATATGTAAAGCTGATGTTAAATATATAAATCAATCAAATTAAATTAAACAGAATTCGATGTTTGCCATTTTGACTCTCAGTTTGGTCTGCAGCATCTAACAGACTCTACCAATATCCCACATATGAGACCTCCATAATAAAACAAAATTGAGGTGTGGGCAGAACACTCCAAAATCACACACAATTACACACACATCCATAATTAATGCACAGGGGCCTCTCTGTGCTGTGTAGTGTCTTTAAGGGCCACAGCGATACAGGAGGACATTGGCTGAGCCGTTTACCGAGCTGATTGCACCAAGCGAAGTGAAGGGCTGTTTAAATGATGTGAACAGAAATACTTTGTACCACACATCAGATGGACTCACCAAACTGCTGGTTGGTGCAAGTGGCGATAGAAGCTGCAGGATCATTGTCTCTTCATGTAGCCTGGCAAACCAGAATCTCTGTTGACTCAATTCCTAGAATTCCCAGAAAATCCAAAAGCATGGAGTTCTTTTACATTGTCCTTTCTGTTGCAGTAAAACGCGTGTTCATACAGTTATCTTTGAAGATATGGAGAAATATGTTTAACTATAGATATCATAAACACAAGACATTTTATAAAGGAAGACAACAAGGAGAAAAGGCACACTCAAATAATGGTGTGTCTCATCTGTCTAGTTTAGCATGTATTTAGCAAGTGTATTTTTATTTTTTTTACATTAATGTAACTATGTCGTGCCCGAAGGCATTGACAATCAGGACCAACGCGTACAAATATAATTTTAGCAATATGTATTTTTTTAGTGTTCCAGAGCATGTACTTAAAGCAGTCTAGTGCAGCCATTCCTAAAGTCAAGAGTGTCACAGACCCCCAAATCTGAAATCTTCATCAACAATACAAAACTGGCATCAAAATTTCTACTGAAAACATTGGAAACAACACTGTCTAGTAAGGTTTAATAGCATGAAGTGATAATTGATTAAATAACATAATTGTCTTCATTTTTGTTATTCATTTCAAGCTAAATTTCTTTTGATGTAGGGGTTCTGGGGGCCTCCTGAAGGACCTTCACGGACCCCAATTTGGGACCCACTGGTCTAATGTATTGCAATCCCATAAATCAGTTTGGTCAAAAAAAGAAAAGGAGACCAGTCCAGTCCAATTATATTAAGATTCACATTTTCTCTATATAGATATGGACAGGTATTGTATGTCCAACTGAATGTTTGTCAACGGAGAATAGAGTCAAGAACCACATATTCCTCCTTGTCCCAGATTATTGGGACCATAATCCAAAAGCATCCTGATCTATTACATTATGGTGCTCGTTTGTTCCTCTTCAGCAGCTGGTTTGAACACGCCATTTTTTGGTTTGGTTTGTAACTGCAGTTTACCTTTAAATGAACTAAGCCTTGTACAAATTAAAGACATGGAGTGTAGAGCCACTTCTAAATGAACACTGATAGAGTTTGACATCTAAATGGAACAAAAGCAGAAAGAACATGAAATCTGAACATTTTAACCAAACTCCTTCCCGAAAGACAAGAAACATGTGGCCACCAGAAAGACCACGGGCATCATTTAGACCATATATGAGTATTAAACCCATACAACATGCAATAAAAAAAATTCACATTCATTTTAGGGCCTGCTTACTGTACATGTTCCATGTTTTGAGCTTCCACTGACTTTGCCAAACCACCATGTATTGAAACTCCTTCACACACTGCTGTTATGTTATGTTGATCCGTCCCTACTGTATCTCCTCTGGGGAACATCATAAAGAATGCATTCACACAAAACATGACATTTATGGTTGGCAAAACATTCAAAAACAAATTTGGTACCAGCAACTTTGAGCCATTGTCACTTAACCCCTCAATCCCCGCCTAAGGCCCCCCTGAATAGGCTCACCCTGACCCCTGAAATGCCCCCTATACTTGCATGTCAGACCACCTGCCTCTGTCCAGGCTGCCCCCATAGTTGATAAATAAATCAAATTATTATGAAATATGAATTACATAGATGATACATTCTGTGTGTCCAACTCACTCAAATCTACTTCAAGTCAGAACCAATGGTTCACTTCCCGCAGTATCCCACCTAACAGCTGCCACGACGAAGAGGTAATGTGAGTTATACTTACATCGTAACTTTTGCTTAATGCTTTTCTTTTCTCAGCCCACTGAACGTGAAACATCTTTATATGCAATTGACTTTAGCCTATAATCCCACTATGTCCAGCATCACATTTTAATTTCACAATGCATAACTTTGCAGCAATTTCAAATCGTCGCTTCACCACTTTATGTTTCTGAAGAGCTATAACTTAACTTTGATTGTATTTTTTATTTAAATCTCAGAACTGTTTTTAAAAGCTGTTCATTGCTTGCTCATCTTTTCTGATTTGTTCTGTGGAGGAAGCATGTGTTATTCATGAAGTTCAGAATCATGCGTGTCTAGGCAGGAAATACATCTTCATATTATCAAAAGCAAAATTATATCTTATATTTCAATTGTTTGAGAAGGAGCTTCACCTCACGCAAGTGTCACGCAAGTCTCACGCATACTGACAAGTACTTCTTAAGACCAGAAATCCTGACAAATGGAACCGTGAAAATTGTCAACAAATGAGGGGGAGACTTTTTATTTTGTTTATTTATTTTCATACAGGGGACAATGCATATTAATAAACATTTCTGTCAATATGCCAGAGTTAGCCAGAAGGCAACTTTTCATCTGTAGCCCCCAAAATGTATAGACCACTCAAGATCGTATTTATTATAATATAAATAAAGATAATAGGATGAGATGTGAGGATGTAAATATGTTGAGTGTGTGCAGTATGTGAGTGAATGGACATGTATGTGTGAATATGACTGAATGTTTAACCAAAGACAAAGAGCCTGCTTATATGGTGAGCCCAGGAGGGTCCAATTAGAAGAGACCACCCCTGGAGGTCAGAGGAAGGGGCCGTGACATAATGTATATTTAGGCCAGTAGTAGGAAGCCATCTTCATAAAAACTTACCAAGAACTTGTGAAAAGTAGCATGTTGCTTCCAGCTATTAAGGCGCATTAGCATATTCATGTGAAGTTTGATCAATCAGCTTTCTCTTTTCGGAGATGGAAGAAAACTCAAAAACTCTGATTTTGGATCCAGACAAACCCCTAATGAATTATCCAAACAAAACCACAATTTGATACATATTCTCTTAACAAGCCTGTGAGTAAGAGACACCAAAGAACCAAACCAAAACGATATGTGAAGTGTGCCCAGTCAAATTAATTTATGACAAAAGACTGCATTATTAGTTTGAATGATGCACAGTTCATCTCTTGTACTGACTTCCAACAAAGGCCCTGTGACAGCCCAGTAGTGGCCCATTCACTCCAAAACACACACAAGTTCATGGCAAGGACTGAGGCCCCAGATTGTACTGATCCTGGTTTATTCAAAGCCAAACAACACCACAGTCTTCTCACATCCCTCACAGCTTTGGTAGAGTGCACCCATCTGTTTTCGACCACATCCAGCTTTTATTGCAAATTACCAACAATATTATGACTTCTCAGAGCCATCTACTGAACGCCAGATGCCAGGCACATGATCAGCATTATGCTCAGGGTGGGGAAATATGGTGAAAATATAATATCACAGTTTTATTATGCCAAGAGTATGATTTTAGTTTAGTATTTTTTAGTTTTTTGTCAGTGACTTCATGAATACCCTTTTAACTACAAATTCAAAGTACCGTATTTTCCGCACTATAAGGCGCACTTAAAAACCTTTAATTTTCTCAAAAACCAACAGTGCAACCAACAGTAACAGCAACGACACAGACTCGGATAATGACGAGGGGGATCCGGGCACGCTGGATGCCGTAATCGCCCAACTGTTCAACTCGGACACTGAAGATGAAGAATTTGAGGGATTTGTGAACGAGGAATAAACTGAAAAAGTGACTATTGTGTTGAATGTTACGTGTTATAACTAATTAAATTTAAGTTATTGTGAATACACCAATGTTTGTATCAGACTGTGTTTTTTTACGTGTTACAAATTAACAAGGTTGAAAGTTATACGCCCATTAACGTTTGAACAATGTTGAGAGTTATTGTGAACGCGTTTAATAAAGTTTGACTGACTGACTTGTCTGACTGTTCACTTAATGCGCCTCATGGTCCGGTGCGCCTTATATATGAAAACATTTCGAAAATAGACCATTCATTGACAGTGCTTATAATCCAGTGCGCCCTATACTGCGGAAAATACGGTACATCCAATCCAATGTACATCATAATACTATAATATGAACACTGCATTATTACAGAAATGAAGGTGAAGAGGATAAATGAATGCTCTGTGCCATGATTCAACGATCTTCCCATCATTAGTAGATCGTCATAACTTTATCCCACAATTCAATCTTTTATTGCCATATATGCATACCCCTAATTGTGCTGATCTAAAAGCAACAGTTTTTTTTCCCTGTGTATGAGTAAGAGTAAGGGGGGAAAAAAAACCTTTGTGGGGGTTGAACCTAAGCCTACATGGACTGCCATGGCTCCCCATTACCATCCAATGTTAGGTCCATTGAATTTCCAGTTTTAAATTTGTGCTAAACCTTATGAAAAATAGTGGGTTCTGCATTGTGTCACGGCTCACGTCTCACACTCATCATTAGTGTGATTAATTCTCGCCTCTAGCTCCTCGCAGCTCATCGGTGATTCCCCTCCAACACTTTGGCCGAGCGCCGCAAAGTGACAAGTGTGTTCCCAACAGACCTGTCATGTGCCACTGTCGCCAAAACCGTCAAACCGAACCCAGCTCCGGTGAAGAGCGAGGGGAAGCAGCTGGTGACCTGACTGATCTCACATCAGTGCAGCAGTAATACTTTTGACAACAAGTCGAGCTTTAAAAGTATGTCAGGAAAAAGGAGGCGCTGTCATTGTTAGAACCAGACTTTGGTCTCTTTGTCTCACAGTCTCCAGCATAGTTCGCCTCCCTGACTACATCCATGAACCAACATGTCTATGGGCTTCTACAAAGGGCTACGCATCTCACTGCTGGATAAGGCTGCCCAGTTAAAATTCTCCTTAAAAGCAAGAAAAGCTAGCTCTGTTTCCTGGGTCCACAATGCTCCGCTAATGATGTTCTTTTTTTTTTTTTTTTAAAGGGTCCCAATGCCAAAGAACTGATGTTCAAAGGCTATTTTTTGTAACTCATTGAAGTGAATAGGAATGAATGACAATTGCTTATTCTCTGCATTTGACCCATTTTTCAAGAGCAGTGAGCCTTTTCTAGATTTTGAGCCAAGATCCTGGTCAGAAACAAAACAAAAATCATGTCTGGTCATGAAACCTATGGCTTTATTGTTTTGAGATGACCATGAAATCCACTTAGTCTAGTTGGTGAAAACTTTTCTGACATTTTTGATTACATTTAAAAATTAGTTTCAGTGCTGATCTGATATGGGGGTGAATACTGACAGATTGCTGCAGCTTCAAGGTCACAGGAGTGATGACCACACCAGCTGGCATTGGCCTTTTCAGTTGGGGTTTGTGCATCAAAAGCATTTCCCCCTGATATCACAGTAGGCTGGGGTTTTGGATGAAGGATCATGGATTACATTACACATTATTTATTTATTAAATGACTGAAAAAAGCATGTGAACAGGTGGCGCAGTGTGAAGCAACCAGGTCATGAGACAAGAAGGTCAATTCTTGTGTTATGTAGACTGTTTCTAGGGGAACGGAGAATGGCTCATATGAAATAACCATTGCCCTCTATGTACACTTCAATGGCTTCTTTTGTTTTCAATCATGTCGGTGGAAGCCTGTAGGCTGAGGCACTGACATTCTCAGGAGCTAAAAACAGTTTGTTTCACCTTTATGTAAAGTGCTTGCTTTTACTCCTCATTTGTATTGGATAGTGAAGTGGGTGTGGCATGCAGGTGGACAGATGCACAGTTTGGAGATATTACATGCATAAATCAGTTCTGTTAATGTATGCCAAAAGCACTCAAATACAGACCTTTCATCGGCCACTTCATCTCCATATTGTAATCCATAATCAGTTCCTTCACTGGTTTATTCTTTGCATTTATTAAAATTTTTACACAATCATTTCATATGCTGATATGGCCTGTGGTTTTCTATGTTGTTTTAATCAATTCTGATATGTCTGTGGGCTGTTTATCTGCAGCTAAGTACGTCTCCCCACATCTCCGATCAGTAAAGTGCATCAACATGTCGACCCTGCTCCCATCACATCTTAGAGCAGCCCCTCACTGATACATACATGTCTTTGCTCTCACACTGTGGGAGGAACGATCAATAGTCTGGGAAAAAACTGTCTCTAGACTTCTAAATAAATGCTGTCCTTCTGTCTACTTCAAAATAAAGCCCCGTGGTTTCCTTGAGCTTTAGACAAGGTGCACTTTTGACTTTTGAACAGGAACAATATTTATGATAATAAAAAATGGTCCATACACTTCAAAATAAAATCCACATGGTATATGTACTTTATATTCCAGTCTCATGACATACACTGTCTCAAAATCCAACAATAGCTTCTAAAACATAAAAAGACCAATGTTGATAATAGCTAGAGTCTAGAGTCTTCACAACTAAAGTTATAATCTAGTCTGACTCTAGACTTCAAAATAAAAGTGTCTATTTATAATCTAGTCTGACTCTAGACTTCAAAATAAAAGTGTCTAGTTATAATCTAGTCTGACACTAGACTTCAAAATAAAAGTGTATAGTTATAATCTACTCCAGTGGTTCTTAACCTTGTTGGAGGTACTGAACCCCACCAGTTTCAAATGCGCATTCACCAAACCCTTCTTAATTGGAAAAATAAAATATGACTTTTTTCAAATCCAAAACATAGGTATATGTTTTACTGGTGCACAAAATTAACCGTGCACCTACAGAGGACTTCCTGGTTCCGCCACCAGCCGGTAGGCCCCCATCCTGTTACTCAAACAATCTAAAAACCCTTAATATGTCACATTGTTATAATTTTCCAGGCAAAAAAGTAACCATTTAGATTCCCAGTGTGTGGTTTGTTTATCCAAAAAACGCTTGTTTAGAAATTATACTCCGACGTGTTGACTGGATCAGATTTGACCGTGAAGAGAGATTCTCTCCGGTGGCTCAGTGGGTCGCGCGGTATTGAAACGGAACCCACTCATGTTCGAATCCAGTCCATGGCCATTCATTGAACAATGATTAATTAATTTAATAAATGTAAGTTAATTTATTATTTAACTAATGTTTACTGAAGCTGGGCTCCAGCTTTATCCAGCTGGACACGGAACTTGAGTGCACGACCTTAATTGGGACACAGCCTGTGAGTCTTGACCTCCGCCGAACCCCTGAGACTGACTCACCGAACCCCTGGGGTTCGATCGAATCCAGGTTAAGAACCACTGATCTAGTCTGACTCTAGACTTCAAAATTTATATTTGTAAAAACACTGAACTTTTGACTTTTGAACTAGACCAATATTGATGATAGGACTTGTATTATGTAACTCTTTTTCATTCACTCCCCGTGTTCTTTGTTATCTCTCACTTTCTTTTCCCAAAACACTTCATTAAAAAGTACAAAACAGGAGGAGAGCCGCTAAATCTGAACTTTATTATTGACACTGTTGAAGCAGACGTTTTATAATGGAGGATTCACAGCAGCTGCTAAGACTAGTGCTAAGCCACAAGATGAGTTGATTAAGATATGTCCTATGAATTATTGAGGAGCTTGTGTGTGAGGGGTCAGAGAGGCACAAGTGGTGGTTAAACAAATAATAACGTGACAGCCTTAGTCATACTGTCAGACTCCAAAATATATGAGAAAGTCAAATTCTCTCCAAAGTGCAAAGAGGAATTGTGTGGAATATCAATTTTTCAATAATAATTCATGCATACAGATTGCCGCTACATGGATATCTATTGTGTCTTGTTCATTGTGCTTTATAAAATAAGTCAAGAATTATGATTAGAGAAACTAACAATAGGAATGGAATAGCTTGGTTTAATGCAGTAAAAGCCAAAGTAATTATAACTCAATTTAGAACAAACGGTGGATTTATTAGCTGTTCATTTTGCCTCACACAAACCACAAAAAAAACACAATCAACCCAAACATTGTCTCCAGCCATCTTCCAACATACCCTTAGTACATAGTTGCCCCAAACCTTTCAGATTTAAAGGCAAATCTATCATGTAGCCCCTTTGATTAAGATTTAGGTATATTTATTTGTTTTCTGCATTTGACCCATCCATCAATGCCACTTGGAGCAACCTGTCTGGGGGACCTTTTTCAAGACCTTGAGCCAGAATCTTGGTCAAGATCATTAGCCTATTGCATCCATGAACCAGGCTGACCAGTTAAAATACTCCTTTAAAGCCAGAAAAGGTAGCTCTATTTCCTGGGTCCACAATGCTCCGCTAATGATTTTTGCAATATACTGTGTGTGTTACTATGCCGTGAAGAAACCATCATTCGTCCAGGCAAAATATCAGTGAGGGTTATAGGTTATTTGCACCCTAAAATGTACTTAAAAGTTGTCTAGCTATAAAGTGTCAGCAAAAATCCTCCCTTGGACTAAATGATACATCTGATCCTTGAAAGTTTGATACCAAGACAAGTTGTAGCTCATAAATCTGAACTTTTTTTTGCCTGTTGGCTGCAAGAAGATAGATGCAGTGATGTAGTGTGGCAGTGCCTCTCAGCGTTTTGGCCCAAACGCCGAGCTCACCCCGGACATATTGCTTTGGTTAATGACTGGTGACACTTGCGAGATTTGTGCTCTTTGAAGGTCGTGGCTCCGCTGCAGTCACAGGGAGGGGTTTCAACTGGTGGGCCGGTCCTGATGTCAAGCTCTGTGGGAGGAATCGGACTATGGGCCATGATTCATCTATGTCTCATTCGGCCCGCCACGCACCATGACACTTTGTTCACTGGTAAGATTTGTGCCACTGACACCGGGCATGTGCTGAAATCAAGGCGAATACAACTCAAACACAGGCACTATGTCTTTTCTCTGGAGGAGGACGACAGGCTAAGATTAAAAGGAGAATAGAAGCTTGTTAAGACTTCAGGGTCGCTTTGTAGTCTTGTGCATGAATCTTGAAGGTATTACAATGTGGCACTAATGGGTTTCATTGAACACAATAGCAATAATAATAACACTTTATTTTGCTAACTGCTAAACTAATTGTATCTACCTCATTAAGTACAATGTAAAACACTATGCAACAAACTGTAATACTAATGTAATGTCACTAACTCCAACCCTAATCCAACCATTCTGTATGTACAATGTAGTTATTACAGTTTGTTACACAGTGTATTACATTGTACTTAATGACATAGATACAATGTAGTTAAGGTCTATGTCAAATAAAGTGTGACCTTTATTTGAATTGGAATTTTTCTAAACATAGTTACAAAGTGCTTTACAGTGCAAGAATATATATATAATGCACATCAAAGACCTATGCACAAGAGCAATAAAAAGAAACATCAGCAATCAATAAAAAACAATATCAAATGCCAAATAATAAAATCATATAATATCTAAAGAAGAGTTTTCGGATTGGATATGCCTGAGGTCAGGGGGCAGGGAGGTCCAGAGGGAGGGAGTCTGGATGGAGAATGATTTTGTTGCCTGATACATTTTCATTGGTAAATAGGTGTGAGCTATTTGACATATGTTGTGCATATGTTCTGCTGATAATTGGCTTAATGTTCTAAACTAAAAAACATGATCTCAAATTTCAGAGACTATTTTTATCTGCAACATACTTTGTTAATTATTAAAGGTGTAGTCTGTAAGTTTCAAACTGTTACCTCACAAAGTCTGATCTGATGTAACTGTAGCAGCCAGGGGAGGGACTAAAGTAAAATAATAATGATAGATGACCTACTTTACAAAGAACAGGGTAAGAGAAAGTATTTTTGTCTACACCTACAAAGGTCAGCAATCTCTTCACCTTTAAAAACAGGTGAGCAATCTCTTCACCTTTAAAAACAGGTGAGCAATCTCTTCACCTTTAAAAACAGGTGAGCAATCTCTTCACCTTTAAAAAAAGGTGAGCAATCTCTTCACCTTTAAAAACAGGTGAGCAATCTCTTCACCTTTAAAAACAGGTGAGCAATCTCTTTACCTTTAAAAACAGGTGAGCAATCTCTTCACCTTTAAAACAGGTGAGCAATCTCAATGGGAGATTTCTGGTTCCCTGGGAATACAATATAAAAAACCAACACAATCTGTATTACTGTATTTCCTAACTGACCTTGACTTCACCAGCTCATCACTATGCACCAAACGGCTTAAGTTCACACATGATAAACCAGTAAACCAAAAGTCTATCTGTGATCATTCTCATTCATTAGTGCATTTATTAAGATTCATGTTGAGATTCCGGAGGATTAGGCGTGTTGAATTTAAGCGCCCTATCGTCTGTGTACTTTGTCTTTATTAACCCCGGGATCAATATGTCATCGGCTCAATTACAACAGACATTGATGACATTGAGCCAGCCAGCCTATTTGTTCCAAGTCACTTCAAGCCACCCCTAACCCACATTCATTCATAATCTGTAATATCAACCGGGCAGTATTTTTCAAAAGTCATTAGCTAGTTATACTTTTCAAAATCAGCTTGGAAGGAGGAAATGAAAGTATTCTAAATATAGTTAAAAATAGACTGGACATTTTGTGTTTGTAGGTGCTACAGAACTGGGCATAATCATAATCACAGTGAGAAAATCATTTTGAGAAAAGAGCCTTTGAAGATGATATTTAATAGCTTCAGCAGAGGATTTTGTTCACACCAATTTTAGCAATTCATGTTTTATAACTTACAAAATGCCATATGTATTGAAAATATATTAATTTAAGAA
>JAVQKC010066172.1:0-11999 GCA_036025475.1 Philypnodon macrostomus
TTGGTGTGTGTGTTGGTGTGTGTGTTGGTGTGTGTTTGTGTGTTGGTGTGTGTGTTTGTGTGTTTGTGTGTGTGTTGGTGTGTGTGTTGGTGTGTGTGGTGGTTTGTGTGTTTGTGTGTTGGTGTGTGTGTTGGTGTGTGTTTGTGTGTTGGTGTGTGTGTTGGTGTGTGTGTGTGTGTGTTGGTGTGTGTGTTGGTGTGTGTGTTTGTGTGTGTTTGTGTGTTGGTGTGTGTGTTTGTGTGTTGGTGTGTGTGTTGTTGTGTGTGTGTTGGCGTGTGTCTCCTGCATTTTGGTTCTTTTCCCCTTGCTAAATCCCACCACATGACACTCACCTTTTTATACCTATTCTCATTTGGGGCTGTGGGGTGGCTTATCCCAGCAGCAATGGGCCTTAGGTCGGGTACGCTCTGTACTATGGCCATAATCGCAGAAAGGTGACAAGGAGAGCTGTTAGACAACTGTTCACTCCCACATTAATTTTGTATATGGACAATTTATATGTTTGCTGGTGGGTGGAAGCTGGAGAGAGTGGAAAGATTGTATGATCTTATTAAGTGAACAAAGTTTGGATGACCTTCAGAAGTCTTCAAGGACACTGCATCTTCAGAACGCCATACATCGTGGTAGACGTTTCAGTACGTCCATTACTGAACACCTGTGCAGTTTAAAATTATGAGTCTGTCTATGCTAGGTATGCTATCAACACACATTGCCCAATAAGCTTGTTTGTGTGGAAGTCAGATAATTGAACATAATGCCTCTTTCTAATTTACTCTGGACTCTGCAGTGTATTGGAACTCACACCGTGTAGCTCACATACAGTTGATATTGTTTGTCAGACCGGCCCACACTTTGCACATCAGCACTTGCACGCACATTAAGCCCTCCTCAGAATAGCTGAATTGAGTTATGTAGCCTGTCACTCACCCCTCCCTCGCTACCGCACACACCTGCCAGTTTCCCCCTTGTGTATACACACACCCACCGACTCGTCTGACGGTGCATATTTCGCATTGGGGAAGGGACTCAATTATGGCGAAGGTGAAAAAAGCAATAAACACACCGATACAGCGGGAGCATAGTCAATCACAGGTAGCTATGGCGCGGTTGCTCATCCGGATGTGAAGTGCCGGATGACCAGAGGTGCTGGTGAATGGACAGGGAGATGTATGTGGGTAGGAGTGGGAGGGAGGTCGGCCAGCTTCAGGAAAATGATCTGGCCCTAACTGGCTTTACATGGACTCGCTACTGAGAGGTGGGATTGGTAGAGACTAGTGTAGGAGGCAAAGGCAGAAGATAACAGGCCGTATTCACCCACAGTAATGGGTGATGTATATATACTAGACCAGTTCTGCACTGTAGCACACAGTCAGTCTCCTGCCTACTGCATAATCTTACAAAGTAGAACATCATTTTCCCAAGATGCATCTGTTGTCCCAGTGCTCTTTGTAGTGTTCTCACACACAGTCAGTCAGTATCTCAAAATGGGCACTTAATGTCCTCATAGCATTGTACCTCTATAATGTCACACCTCCCCAACTTCAGCAGCCTTACATAAAAGCACCTATCTTTCAATGGTAAAATATGATGCTTTCATTTGATCAAAAAGTTAGTCCATTATTGAGCAATGAAATCACCTGAATAATGAAAATTCACAATCACAAAACCCACATATTACGATATTACTGTTCCTTATGGCTGCAGTTAGTACTTCATAATGTAATAGTACAAATTCCAAACAGAATTCTGTCAGAATTCAATCAGACAATTACTTTTTGAACTGCTTTGAAAACAAACAATCCCACAAAAAACATGTAAATGACAACAATTTCCTTCCATACGGCTCTGATCACATTAACTACAAATACACTGTAAAAACCAGTAATTGTTAGCATCTGTCATTACTACAATCCGAGCGCCCAGAATCACATGCCATCATCACAAACGTCTGAGCACATCAAAGAAAAACACCTTGTTCACGATCCCTGAAAGTCCTCAAGAATGTCTTCCAAGGCGCCATTAATTAAAACTTTAAGCAATTATGCAAAGCCTCAGAGACGACGAGGAAACGGGCCACTTCACTGTCTCTGCTATTTTTCTTGACAATAGCGTCTCGTGAGGCCTGCAAATTAATAATGGCGTCATATTGTAGCTTTGCGGAACATTACAAATGAAGTGAATTGATGTTTTATTCAGAATATTATCGTAATTGGGGTTTACTCAAGACTGCAATGCCACATTATGCATTAAACGACCCACTATTCCGGATTTTAGCAATAGTATGGAGGGTCATCTGAGGCTAAAAATGTAAATATATGTTATCGTTGGAGAGCTGTAGGGCGTTAAGTGAAGGTCAAAGGGCTTATTGAAGCTGTGCTGATACTTATATAAGGGCTGCTTTCTCATAAATATTCAGATTTGTCAAACGTACAGCATAATCTTCACCCTTAACATAGATATTACTTACAATCAGATTTTTTTACATTTTATTCCTATGATGAAAGTATGGATTTTCTATTTAAATTGGGACACAGTTACAATAGCCTTTTCATAATGGCAGAGTGTAAGGAGCTTATGGGGTAGCCTCTAGGCTGGCATTTTCACTGTAGAGTCCAAATGCCCTTCATACTTGTATTAGTTAATAGGTAGATGCACAGGTATATTGAAATGGCAACAACACTCTCCATATGAGTGTCAGTGCGGTTCAGTGCAATTTCAATTAACTAGAGATTATCCCAGGTGTACTCCGCATCATCTAAGCAAGTAAAATTGGCTCCAGCCCAACCCAAAGGGGATACTAAAGAAATAATGACTGAATGCAAGGGTGGTTACACAGATCCATTTGGGGAGGACTCGTATAAGTGTGGTTGGGTTTTTTGAAAGTAGTGAAACTAACCACATAACTATCAAGAGGCCTTTGCCATTGGAGTTACTCATTTTATTGCCTACATGTGGTTGTGAAAGAGTGCATAGTTCATTGCTTTCATACATCAAATCAAATATATTACCATGAATACTGTTGTCAGTGCTTACATGTAGGCTTTCCAAACCCTGTCAAACAGCTGAACATACAATCCCAGTGAAGGTAGGCGGCGTGATCGTGCCGTATGTACAGTACAAACAGATGCGGTGAATGAGCACTTAGAGTACACTCCTGTCACACTGCGAATGATTATGAGCTACGTTAGCGGCCCGACCTGATAACACCTCCCCGGCACGGCTACTTCCTACTGAGAATCTAATAGCTCCTCACTCACCCCTGCCACCTTTCCTTCCTGTCTGCTCCCATCTTTTATTAATTTGAGTTCCGTCAGCACACCCTGCACCCTTCTCCGAGTCCATGCTTTGATCTTTGCAGAAATTACTAACAGGCCATTGTTCAGCATGTATCCCGTCGAACGCTCACAGTTCCTTGAATAGGCTCTAGTTACTTGTGACCCCCTACTAAGAGGACGCTACTGTATTCTTAGCATCTGACAAAGACCAGTAAGAAAATTCAGCAAACTGTCATGAGCTGAATTAGAACTCTTGACGCCGGGGTGAGCTTTTCAAGTTCTGAATATGGGCTGCACGCTTTACCTCTACCTGAGCTAAACCCCGGCCCACAAATGTGTTTTTAATCTTTTAATGATTGACTGTATGGCACTTACAGTAACAGTTATTCAAACAAACACATTTTCTTAGGGATAAATAGAATTACACATTTGCATATACATCTACACAGACAATCTGCAGTCAATAACAGCACAGTCTGAAACGTTAAATGTTCCTGTTGTCCTCTGCCACTGTTTATTAATTAATCCATTCAACCACTTCTGCATTATTCCCATTAGGGGTTGGCGGTGACTGGATCCTATTTTATATGGGCCGTAGGAGGCTTGGTGTACCCCATCTATTTGTCTGTTCCCATCTTTTATTAATTTTAGGTCCCCCATAGCGCACCTTGCTCACCTCCTGTCTCTCCTCTCACCACCATGTCCTCTGTTGGATTTACCGCCCAGTCCTGCCTCTTGGCATTTCTCCCTCCATTACTCTCTTCCTTTGTGTCCCCTTCCTCTCGTTCCTCTTGGTCTCCTTTTTTTGTCATAGTCTCTTATGCTCAAGCTCTGTATCAAATCCTACACTTGCCCCAAACCTCGGCTTCCTCCCTATTGCCTGTTACCTTCTTTTACTAGCTTAATGGAGCAACCGAGGAAAAAAAAATCCCGGACGAGCCCCCAATTATGTTTCCCCCAAGGGCGAAAGAATCTGGTGCATGGGACAGCTGCTGGGGAAAGTAACAGAAACAAAGCGTCACAGCAAAATGCAAAAATGTGGGTCACATGAAATCAATATCAAATCGTAATTGAACATTTGACTCCAATTACGGCTAACCCATGTGCTGGCTCAGGCCAATAATGGTAAGATGATGCTGGCGAAAAAGCAAAAGGATTTGGCTGTCTATATATTTATACTAAAACTATATTAAATTATCAATATTGTTATTATTTTTACATTGCTCAGTATTTCTGACTACTACAATTTTGATTTCCCAAAAGTCAATCTGGTCTCATTTTTATTGATTTGTTCTATGCTCCATATATTGCTTATTCAATAATAGTTATTTACTGCTACTACTACACAAATCATTTGGGACCTTCTTTCATTTCACCAAAGTTAAATCAGTGCCAGGAAAGTATATTGATTGAGGTTCTGGAAAGACAATAATACATACTGACCAAATTCATTTCTTACCTTCAGTGTGGTCTCTGTAGATGTCCAGAATATGGGATATACTGTCATACCATTAACCACAAGATGTGATGGCCAGAATCACGACACCAATAACAGTAGACGGTGGATAAAACTCATAAAGGTTGGTCATGTGGTCAGGGAGTGACCTGTGCAGCCATCGCAATCAGAGATACTTGCCAACTTTAGATTAATCTTACTAACTGCCTGTGCAAAAATTGAGGTTATGACATTTTTGTTATTGCTTTGTGCTATTAATAAAAAAGTTGCATAAAAGAGGGCGTGGAATCAATAAGCTAGCAAAAAGGGAAATTAAATGAGCGTGAATGGGGACAGGGCACTGGGACTAGCTCGGTGTGGCGCTGACAGCATTAGAAGTTGCCCTTTTAATGAGGGCTACTTTACTGGGCTGACGGCAGGCGGGCACAGGCAGCATCTACAAAATCAAAAGCACCAGCAAAGAACACAAAGGTTGGACAGAATTCCTTTTATGTGCAACAATAGATGAAATATGAATGTGCCAGAATGAGGAAAGGAAGTCAGCCAAAATCCTCCCACCTTAGATATGTTTGTTGTTAGCTTCACTTTGATCCACATTAATTCGGTGAAAGGCGATATTATGGGACACTGTGCACTGAACACTCTGGACACACTTACTTTAGCAGAGAGCAATGAAACGTGGTACAGTGATTCTCCACAGTGTACCCAATATAAAATATTATTATGGCCCCACCCTACAACAAACAGGAAGTCGTCCATTTTGGATTGAAATTGGGAGGTCAGGTATATTTGACAGCCTCTAACTTGCACATACTTTGCCCGATTAGGCTCTGAACAAAAAAAGTCAAATAGACCCTTCCCATGTTTGTCATGGTTTGGGGGCGGGGCCTCTTAATTGCTCATTAACAATATAAACCCCCTTTTTTTAGGTGCCCGTTGGTGCCATAGCAGTTGTGGCAGACCTATGGGGGCCTCCCATTGCACCTATAGAAAATGCAGTTATTGTACTATAAGGGCAAATGGAGTCTTTCATTTGCAAAGCTGATTTAAAAAATGCCACAACTTGCAACACAATGTTTGAAAAGATTCTTCTGACACGTTTGCTTTGAAAAAGAGGACAGATTCAACTCTATTCAATTATTTTTTATTAATCCCTGAAGGAGAATCCAGCTGTTATGGCCTCCATTACGAGACGAGGCCAAAGATACTTTAGCCAAAAGTACTCTGTAAAAGAACAAATGTTTTAGTTACCACATAAGGATAAGGTTATACATTTTGCCATAGATTCTTACAATGCCACTGGGGCAACCAGGAGTAGTAGGTGGCCAAAGTTCCGATTTCTTTAGATTTTGAGTGCTATGGGGTTTGGAGTACCTTTAGCTTGATGGTTAGCCTATATTGTGCATGTTTTACGTCGATGGAGGAGTATCCAAAGAAAAACTACACAGGCACAGGGAAATCGTGCAACAAAGAGTAAGGGTTGGAACCTTGCACCTTCTTGTGAGTCAACTTTGCCACCAGGCCAAACGGAGATATGCAGATATTATGCGCTTGGATACCCCAGAATGAGATCCTTGGTGCTAGATGGCTAGTTACTCAATCATGCAACATTATTCAAAATGTATTTTGTTTATTCAAATTCCTTGCTCTTGGCCTTTTTGACTCCTGCCTCCATTCTCTGTGTGAAATGTGTTCATTGTAAGAACGGTGCAAGTGAAGAGTACATTTAAGATTGCCCCTGGAGGCAGAGGGAGTGGCATTGTGCACCTAATGTCTCCATTCAAAGGTGGCGTCTTGATATTCTTCGCATCACTGCCCAGCCTTCCACATCGCATCAGGCCGCTGGTGATAGAACATTGTTTTTCACAGTCCCTGCAAATCACCTCAAACTGTTATCCCCCTCCCGCATGCAGCGCAAACACATAGCAATTGATGGACTAATGTGACTGCAAACTGGGCCATTTTGGCAATTGCATATATTTACATTTACCAATTGTCTGGATCCATGTCTGACAGTTGTTCAATTATGAGCTGTGGTTCTCCTTGTGCAAATACAGCCACAGTGTTGGTGTGATTCTGTAATAAAGATGTCTCCAGGATGGATGACAGAGATGGATAGTGCAAAGCAGTCACTCGGCTTCATCTGCATGGTGTTAGTTCAACAGAGGTTATCACTGCCTCACATTTCCACTGTCCTCCATGTATCTTTTTGTTCTTGTTAGTTGGGCAATAAATCAGTACAGTACAGTGACATTGTTTTTATGGTACACAGTTCCAAAGTTGTTCTACTACAGGTTGTGTTGTGTCAAGTTTATTGGTGTCAATAAAGTATTTTTCTGTCCACTTGCAATGGGTGTAATGATCTGGTAGCACACTGGCGTTCTTTGATTGCTTAGTCAGACTTATAGAGCTCTTAGACATTAGTGTTGACGTAAGCATAAGTTTTGTATCGGCTAGCTTGGTTTTCCAACTAGCCTGTGGTGACTCATGCATAGATTCACGCTCCAATTAAATGGTCCAATCTAATAGTCAAAACAAGAATCCTGTAAAAAAAGGTAAATTGTATAGCATGTCCCAGAGAGGAGAAGAACTTGTTGGGTAGTGTATAGTCAGTTTTAACATTCTCAGGTTTCAGGTTTTAATATTCTGAAACTATCGAAGACACTCTTAGTTACCATTGCTAGGTTTAAAAGGTTAATTTGTCTTCTTATAGCACATATACAGACACATAATAGTAGAAGATGGCCTTGACATGTTTTGACTGTAGCTACCGTCTTCCTCAGAAATCCGAGAGAGTTTCATTATCGGGGCTGTTCATTAATGTTTAACATTATATCTGTTGTGCTGTTGCTCGACTATACTTTTCCTTTCCTTTTGTCCAAATATGGTAATTTCTTCCTGAAAAATAAAGTGAGAGCAACCATAACCTCTTCTGCTCTGTTCTGTGAGATACTCACTTCTTTGTAGTGTTGTTCTGCACTACTTTGTTTCGAACATTGTCAGATTTTATTGTTCTGCTTCTCATTTGGGAAACACATATAGGTTACACAAAATTGGCTGTTGGAAGGAAA
The DNA here is from genome assembly GCA_036025475.1 of Philypnodon macrostomus. NCBI lineage: Eukaryota > Metazoa > Chordata > Actinopteri > Gobiiformes > Eleotridae > Philypnodon > Philypnodon macrostomus. The sequence goes on from JAVQKC010066172.1 coordinate 7,803, forward strand.
CAGGCCTTCTTCAACTTGAAAGCGAAAGTGGTTCTTGCTGAAACGCAGCCAAATATGAACATGTTGACATATCGCCGGCCTCCCCGAGCCACCATTAATGACTTGTGGAAGACTATAACCTGCAGACACTTTTATTGCACTGTGGCGCAGAGGAGCTCACTGGCTTTTGTAATTGGAATAGTGTGCAGCAATTGTAACAATGGAAACCACACCTTGCTGCATTAGTGATCCACAGAAGTGAACCACAAATCTGTGGACATTTAGACAATTATCTGTGTTTTTTATTTTAGTTGGTACAAAAGTTCAGTGATCTCCCATTCCAGTGAAAGACTCTTCATCTTGGTAACTTGCTAATACATAGCAAAAGCTTAAGATCTTTTTTACTCTGAAAACAGACATGGGTCATGCTGGAACAGACACTTCCAGTATAGTATGGGCAGCCTTTTCCTAACTGGTATATGTTAGGTGGTCATTGGTCAGATCATTTTAATGTGTGGACCTGTGAAAAGTTAATAAAGATGAAGTTTTAAGTCTTGTTTTCCATAAATGATTCACTTCAAGTTAATTTTGCTGGTAAAATGTCCCTGATAGCAGCTACCAGGAATGCGTTGCGGGTTGTAAATACCTGTCATGAAGACGAGTCTGACCCCAGGCTTAATGAGAGCGTTTGTCAAGCCCACCTGAGAGCTTGTTTACCGAGAACACGGTTTACCCAGCTCCCATCCCCTAAGTGCGCCTGTCCATTTGCACAAAGTCTTGTCAGCAACTGATGAATCTAGCCCGCAGGTGTTTTCAGGTGGAGACATATGCAGTGGAGGTGCTCTGTTGGGGCTAAATTATTCCGATATAAAAAGCCGGTGAATACGCCAGTGTCGGCATCTGCATACACAAACTGACAGGATTATTAACCTCTGTGTACACAATGTTGTGGGAAAACTCAACTCAAGGACAAACAGTGTAATGCCTGTTCAGACAATTATCGGAAAATGGATGTCAACAAATTCCGTTTGACCTTGTTTGGACTAACCTGACTTGTTTTGTCTTTAATCTCACCACGGCACGGTTTATTAGTATTTCGAAATTCAACACCTTTGCCTGCATATTATTTTGTTAATAAAGGGGCCCTATTATGCTAAATGGACTTTTCTGAGCTTTCTAGAATGTCATCACATGCCCGTAGTTAGGGGAAAATTATGACGATCTGCAAATCAGGGAAGATGTTGAATCGTGATACAGTGCATTCATTTATGCTCTGATCTTTAATGTTATTTTACTGTAATAATGGCCGTGTTCATATCAGTCTATTTTTTAATAAATAGAATTAAGCATCATGATGAATGTTGGATGTATATTGAATTTGTAGTTTAACAGGTTTTATGAGGCAGTGCAAAAAAGAAAGTCGACTAAAATTGTGATCAAATCAAAATTGTGATCTTAATAAAATCGTGATATTATATTTTTACCACATCGCCCCCACCCCTAAACATCGTTGTTTTATTCATGCATGTTGTGGTGCTGACATTCTCAGGAGGTAAAAACACTTTCCTTCCCACATAGACAATCATTCGCTGTAGCAGTCAAGTGGACTGTGGCAGGGGTAATAAAATCTTAAAAGGACATGGACCATATTTAAGTTTTTAGCAGCAAGAAAGTAACATCTGCCAAAAAGAAATAATGTATTTTTAAATATAAATATAAATACACAGAAAAGGATTGTTCTTTGATGGCTTCACTGTATTTTCATATCCCACATCATCTCCTGCATATCCACATTCCTTTCCTGGATGTATGTGCCGACTGCATGTTCACCTGTTCGTTTAAATCATGTTAAACGTGGTTCATCTTCTGACATTCGACTGTATGTTGAGACCGTGAAAGATTAAGCCGGTGGATAAAGCATTGCCCAAAGCACAAACCTATGCTTTAATCCCATCTTTCATTTTGCCACATTGGTATTTTACAGTCTAAGCGCCATAGCCTTTGAAAAGTACCGGTACACTATAAAAACATACATTCAACTACTACAGACTGGAAGCCACACCTCTGTCAGTGTGCCCCAGGGCAGCTGTGCCTACACAAGTAGCTTACCACCACCATAGAGTGTGACTGTGGAGTGAATGAATAATGTAATTGTAAAGCGTCTATTTAAAACCAATGCATTATAATGGGTCAATGTGAGTCTGGAATTAGTTGGATATGTATATTATAAAATACTTGAAAAATGCCAGTTTTCTGTGTTCCTTAGCGTTTTTCATTTTGACTCAAGAATGTATAATGTAACATCTCGTAAGTTCTTCTACAACATTAGCATATATCATGTGACAGTGAATGTGACTATTATCCCACGACTAATGCCCCTAGTTACCGAGATATGCGCCACCATGACCACCATCAGGTACAGATAGAAGCAGCAGATGAGTGAATGATTTTCTGACCCATTTCACCCAAAGCCAGGAATCAAAATGTGCCGATAATGTTGGAAATATGCATACACTTGTTACATTGGAACTCTTGAATCTAAAAGTGGCCTCTAAAGATGTAAAAGTAACTGTGAACCTCATTCCACACCAAATCATTTTAAGATCAGGACTCAGTTTCCCCTAAAACCCTGGCTGTTCACTTTCATTTTATAGCTCAAAGATTGAACGCCTTTTATTCGAGTGAATCTGTGGTATTTAGAACGCCGGCACTCCACGCTGCCTGTTTATTGGCTTTTCAGACACAAATATAATCACCCCGGCTTCACAATTATCACAGATCAGCGTGACTGAGAGCCTGCGGGCCATGGCTGGGAGGAGGTGACCCACTTTATTTGAAGCTCTAACACGACGCTTATCACCCGAAAGTATAAAGACGTGGGCTTTGTGCACCTGAAATGTGCCGTATACAAAGACAGCGAAACAGATGAGACGAGACTTTTGCCGTCTTTAATGCATTTGGAGATGTCGTGAGTGGGTGGGATTGTGTGTGGGTTTAGCTTATGTAAAGTGTGAGTTGGTTGTAGGTTTAGATGGTGGCAGATTCTGCAAAAAACATAGTAGATAGTAGTCATTTAAGATTTTTACTAGCCACGATTAACCTAGCTGAGAATATGGTTCAAAAATTCAGTTTTACAATTTGTTTATGTCTTCTCAGTAACTATGAGGTAGTCTAAATTGGATGGATAACTTGAAATAGATAGGCCTAAACTAGTGAAAGTGCAGTTGGCTAGTGGCTAGTGATAGTTAAATAGCTAAATGCAATTAGCCAGTGCTAATGTCAAGCCCTGTTACTAATTTATGTTATTCTCTTTATGGTTTTCAGTGGGAAGGGATTCTATTATGCTAACTCTAATTATGAGTTTTTTACATTTCTTTCTACATCATAATATTTTTTTTATTCAGGCATGTTTGAGTTATCTGGTAGCCTATGCTGTGAGGTGTGGTTTGTGGGGTGTGGTTTGTGGGGTGTGCTTTGTGACTTACCACATTTACCGATCGTAGACAATCTACCTCACATCACAGAACAGGCTAGTCAACTTTAAGCATTTTCTATTTTAGGAAACTAACAGGCTACGCTTTTTAAAGAAATATAAAGCTAGCTGAGCTTTTTCAGCAGCTCTCAAACTCAAGGGCATTTTCTATCAATTCTCTGTGGGATATTTATAAGAAATATCTTGCAAAAAAATCCCCAAATGTTGAATCTGATCATTTTTATTTGTGACCAGGTCTATAGCCCCCCTGTCTCTATCCAACCACACACAGCATCTTCAGACTCACAACAGTCATTTTCCTGCCCCCCATCTACCATTAACATGTATGTGTCACCTGCAACACAACAATAAGGCCCATTCTGTGTAGCAGGCCTTTTATTTCAGTCGTGAGAATCGATTGTCTTGCCTTTTACAGTCTTTTTAATGCGTTTGAAGAGGTTGTGAGTGGGTGAGAATGCGGGGGTCTACCTGTGGTGCATTCGCTTGCCTGGGTTTGTTGTTGTTTTTGAAAGCGTCGAAGGTGGGAGTTGAAGCTCAGTGTCTAGGGCTGCAGGGAGGGGGGGGGGTGTCTGATGGAGAGATTAACAGGAAGAAATAAAGAGTGTTAATTAACCCTTTAAACCCTAAGCCTTTTTTGAAGAGTAATTCTCGAAAAATGCATACCCATGCATAAATGTGTATATTTCAGCAACCCCAAGGTGTATCTGAATAATTTTGGTACCATT
>JAVQKC010066177.1:0-15721 GCA_036025475.1 Philypnodon macrostomus
TTGCCTATGAATGAATGTGGTTGTGTGATTGGTGTTCGGTGGTGGTCGGAGGGGCCGTAGGCGCAAACTGGCAGCCACGCTTCTGTCAGTGTGCCCCAGGGCAGCTGTGGCTACATAAGTAGTTTACCACCACCGGGTGTGACTGGAGTGAATGAATAATACAAATATGTAAAGCGTCTTTGAGTAGTTGTGAAAAGCGCTATATAAAATTTATGAATTATTAATTATTATTATTATTATGTGACTATTTCAGTACTGTACAAAGATTAATACATTTACCACAAACCTTTTTTTTCTGCAGCCCTTCTGTATGCCACCATCTTTGGTAACGTGACAACAATCTTCCAGCAGATGTACGCCAACACAAACCGATACCACGAGATGCTGAACAGTGTGAGAGACTTTTTGAAGCTCTATCAAGTTCCCAAAGGTTTGAGTGAGAGGGTCATGGACTACATCGCCTCCACTTGGTCCATGTCACGAGGCATAGACACTGAAAAGGTAGGCCGCTCTCAAACTGAATAGCTTTGAATTATGTAACCTTCCCACTACATTTTTAATCTGACCTATGAATTTATGAACGCCACTCTGTGTTGAAAAATGTATTTATTGAACCGTTTTCAGATATTAAGGATGAAGTACTGTGCCATCTCACTCCTGGCCAAACTAAAAGCTTCTAAATATGGCACATACAGTAATCCCTTTCCGTGTGGCATTTATCTTCAAAGACAATAGTTTTAAAAGCAGTGCGTCACAGCAGCCTGGCTTCCTGTTGATTGGGTGAACATCAACACCCAGAAGACCAGAGGCAAAGGACCTTTGCACCATCACATTCAGGCAAAACTGGAATCAGGATTTTAAAGACTGAAAATCAAAATTAGACTCTAACCATATCTTAGCTGGACATTGTGAATATATCTCTGTTTCTAATAGATTGCCCCCCACTACATTGTATCTACCTCATTAAGTACAATGTAATAAAATGTGTAACAAATTGTAATAACATGTAACTACATTGCATCTACCTCATTAAGTACAATGTAATACACTGTGTAACAAACTGTAATATCATGTAACTACATTGTACCTAACCCCAACACCAACTTAACCATTCTGTATGTACAATGTAGTTACACGTTTTTACAGTTTGTTACACGGTGTATTACATTGTACTTAATGAGGCAGATACAATGTAGTTAAGGACTATGTAAAATAAAGTGTGACCTTAAGTAGTATTGAAATGATTCTGATGGATATCTGACACCAGGGACTACTTTAGCACATAACATACTGCACACATTAAGCATATGGTGACTATTGTAACTTTGTAGTAGCAACCACAGAAGTTTAATCTTGCATTAAATTAAGTACTTTGGGCCTGAAGTGGACCCTGGACAATAGCCTGTTCATCATAGACACGCAGAGACAGGCATTTACTATGGGCTTTTTGCAACTATATTTTCATCTATAAAACTACATCAAAATGTTATGTACCAGTTTTTGAAGATCATATTCTTTACCAATCATTTTTAGCCACTTTTGCTCCACTTGGCATTTTAACTCATAACTGATTGACCAATTGGCTTATCTTTATCTTTTATACAGGTTTTACAAATCTGCCCCAAAGACATGCGAGCAGATATTTGTGTCCATCTGAACCGGAAAGTTTTCAAGGAGCACCCGGCGTTTAGGTTGGCGAGTGACGGCTGCCTGCGTGCGCTGGCCATGGAGTTCCAGACCATTCACTGTGCTCCTGGAGACTTGATCTATCACGCTGGAGAAAGTGTAGACAGCCTCTGCTTCGTGGTGTCGGGCTCACTGGAGGTTATCCAAGACGATGAGGTGGTGGCCATTTTAGGTAAGAAAGATACTCGTTTGTGGGATTTTTGTACTACACTAGGAACGAGGTAAAAAAATAAAATACTGCTATCAGTGTTTCATAAAACCTATACTACAAATTCAGTGCATACCCAATCCAATGTTCATCATAATACTTAATACTATTTATTTTCATTTATATATGTCTTAGATTAGAATTTCATAACTTCACAATATCACAATACAATATTTTATCACCATATCCCCTAACAGACACCCCTAACCTACACAATTTAATGCTGTATGTTCACCCTCTGGGAATAAGCTCTTCAAAACCAATCTTTACTATCATCAATTAAAAACAGAAATACCTGATGGATTATTTGTGTTTAGAGGCAGGTGCATAACATAATCCCCATTATGTTGCTCTCTTAAAGACACCACTTAATCAAAAATGAATTGATTTAGACACAATATATACAATATATAACTGACATCATCCTGACAGCATTTAAGGTCGCTATAGAGATGGCAAAGTGCATGTGTCTTTGGAGATAGCAGTAAACGTACCACAACATAACATGTATTAGTCCAATTATGTGATACTTTTCAGCTCTAGTTCAAAAGTTTACTGTGTTAAACTTTTCTTTTACAAGCGTCACTTCACAAGCTGTTTGTGTAACCATTCTGAACAAGCTGTTTGGGTTGTTTAGCTGAGTCATTGAGGCTGTTTATGGATGTATCTCTTTGTGGAAGACAACACATTTCCATGCAACATTTAGAAACTACATGATGCAAGAGATATGACACTCAAAATGCTAACAATATGACTCATTGTATTCGTATCCATCTCATGAAAGAGCTGCATATAAAGTTTCTAGGGCTGACAGCCTTTAGTCGCTTGGTCAGTGATCAGTGAGGTCTTATTTGTCTAAAGCTGTATAAGTCGATTAGCCCTGCATTGATAAAGCTGGTTTAATTTATTGCTTGATAACAACCATACATTTTAGGTTGATTTTAAGGGTCAAATATATTTTTTCTGCCAACTTTTCTTAATACATTTTTACCAAATCATTTTGACGTGTTACACTTTGACAAGCTCCTTCCTTTCGTCGACTACAGCCCTACAAGTTCCTGCTAAATATGTGACCCTAGATTTTTTTGTATAGACACTTTTCATTGTGTTGAGTGTTTAGGGTGAACTGAACAGCATTAGATATACTCTTCAAATTATATAATAAAGAATGTTATTTTAGCTAGGCTCTGTCTCCAGGCCTTTAAAAGATCTTGGGGTGCAGGTGTGATGTGGTTACAACTATTAGTTCAGTCGTTAACCAATCAATCCCTGACTTTTCTCTGTTACTTAATTTCCCTCGTGATTGATTTAGTGAATAATGAATGGTGCCCACTGATACTGTCCCGGGCTGTTTTGTATTAGTTACATCCTATTGGATTCTTTTGGAAACAATCAATACTTTGCTAGGCAATTGCCATTGAGCCATATGGAGGGACTTTATTGGGCCCTAGTGATAAACAATGAGTCCAATTCTCATTAGCTTAATGGCGCCATAATACAGAAAGCATCATCTCTAAACCTCAGATGGTCTCCTTTTGACTTCCTATTCCCTAAACTACTCTGCATGGCTAAATGTGTTACTTTAAATGTCATTAATCACTGTCATTCCATTGAATACAGCTATCAGTTTGATGAATGCTTCTGCTGCGCATCTTGATAGGCTAGAATATGACTTTTCATAATATCTTGAGCCACATTGTCCCAAGTGCCGGTCAGATGCCACCCGGACAAGTAAGGTCGGAGATATGTTCTGTAGGCACACGAGAGGCCGTTGATGATTATAATGACTCACAGCACTTCATTGTTAATTACTGCTCTGTGCTCATGTTGTAGCTTTCAGATTTAAAAATACATGTCACTGTAGACAAGTGATTCAGACCCAGACAATATGTCCCTGTCCCGAGCATTTACAGTTAGGGCATTTGGGGTTTCATAATAGTATCAGACAATAATAATGCATCGTACTTATATAGTGCTTTTTAGGACACTATAGGCATTATTCATTCACTCTGGGGCAGTCTGACAGAAGCATGGCTGCCATTTTGCCCCTACAGCCCCTCCAACCACCAACATACACTAATCACACAACCACATTCATTCATAGTGGGTTAAGTCCCAGGGACACAACGACAGTAAAAAGTCGGGGGTGGGATTTGAACCGGGGAATTGTGAAATGGCATTGTCTTCAGATAAGATAGCTACTAGCAAATTGACTAATAATCAGTGTATTTAACAGAAATATATTGAATGCATGTATTTGGCTTGGTTACGAGATAGTAATAAAATATGGAATAACCTAGTAATTAAGGATCACCTATGATTAGAATTAAACTTAGTGTTCAGAGTTGGTATTGACAGAAAATACTTCAACGTTAACCATAATTACTATATGTGCGCTAATGTAATGTATTATAGCTTTTAAGTACGAAACATTTTGCTGCAACATATTAGTATTCTTTTCTAATATCAGAGAGCTCCATATTTCTCCGCTTTTTTATTATGTTAGTAAGAAAAGATGACATGTATATCTGCATTACATTTGTTTAATAACTAGAAACTGAGACCTTCACCAAGGCAAGATATAGTGCCCAGACTTTGACTTGAACCAGAAATCTAGTCAGGGGCATAACTTCAGGCAGTACAATGAGTGCATTTGAACTGGGGCCCAAAAGGTGAGGGGCGCAGTGGAAGTCCATGACAAAACCAAGTCTAAAACAGGTTCAAATCAGGGCAAAAAAGAAATCCTAAAGGTAAGGACCAAAACAGGTGCCAATCAGATTTAAAAATAAATAAATAGATTAAACCAGAACTAAAATAGAATCGTGTCAAAAACAAGGACTAAACAGATCCAAAACAGGATTAAACCGGCACTGCACAAGTTCTAAACCAGGTCTAAACCTGGACTAAACCAAGACTTAAAAATCTGCACCAGGGCCCTTGATAACAAACTGCTTCTAGTTCAGGGGTAAATGCTCTGTAAGTCTTTATATCTCACTGTCGCAAAGACTCCCAAATGGACCAAGAAACAACTCAACAGATGTTTTACTTTTTGTGTTCTCCTTACAGGTAAAGGGGATGTTTTTGGAGATGTTTTCTGGAAAGAGGTGACGCTAGCTCAGTCCTGTGCTAATGTCCGGGCGCTAACCTACTGCGACCTCCACGTCATCAAACGAGACGCTTTGCAGAAAGTGCTGGAGTTCTACACAGCGTTTGCCAACCACTTCTCCAGGAACCTGCTGCTTACGTACAACCTAAGAAAGAGAGTGAGTGAGGCTAAATAAAAATTATAATGCTTGTTAGGCGTTTGCTAAGACTGCCGCGCATTTGTATTCATAGCACAAGTTAAAAATGTCCTGAGAGAAACAATTACTGAAATATTGAATGTGTGTCATACCTCCACAATCCCCCCTTAATTACACACTAAATGGTTATCTCATGCACAATAGAAATACTAAATAGCTCTACTTAATGTTATTTGGTTTCATTTTACACTCGTTTTTAGGTTCAGTTTTCATCAAATAAAGGCTTAGTTTTTCTGTGTCTCAAAATGTATGTAATTGGATTCAACACAGCCATTTATTTCTCTGGATATAGATATTATTTTTAATGAGAGGTTTTTGTACCTGAAGTGATCATCTGGCTTTGTAATTTTATTTTGTTGGCAACTCATAATTCGTGTGCCGGTTGTGCTCAGTGTGATTTGGTGCGTTGCCCGTTTTCTGTTCTCTCTGCGAATAGGATTTCACAGGTAGGGAGTCTGGGGTGTATATAGAGGTTCAATGGTATCAGTGTTGGTCTACACCAGGGGTGGGCAAACTGTGGCCCTTTGGACTTTTTAATCCGGCCCGCTAAGCATTTTCTCATATATATATTACATGAGAAAATATTGCCAATGTCTCACTCACGTTGTTATAATCTGCACATCGACATTTTTTTCACTGAGGTCCGTCCGAAGGCTGTATAAGTCTCATTTGTCAGAAATGGTTGCAGTTTACAAAGAATACAATATCAGCCCCATGTGGCCTTTGAGTCAAGAAATTTGCCCACCTCTGGCATATACACATGGCTGACCACTGCAAAAAGGATAACTTCAGAAACCAGTTTTGTAATATTTAGAAGCCAAATATAAATTATATAATTTTCCCCTACCGGCACTGTATGTAGCCTATATTTTACATCATAAACAGCCTGTCTCACCTCTCACAAAATGTTCAATGTATTTATCCATATGATTTCTATGATGATTTCTTACATTTTCCCCTTTATATAAGAGACACATACCCTATCCAAAACATGTATACAAAATATTGACTAAATGCAAAACTGATATATTGGTATCGGCCAAGAATTTCCAAATGGATCAGGATTTTAACATACTTTTATTACTTTGGCTTCTATCTACTTCGCATACCTGGTCACATCTTTGGAATTCGCACAAAGTGACAGAAAGATGTGAGCAGCCTACAATCACTGATGAAATGGTAACCGGTTCACTCTCAAAGTTCAAAAGAAATATCTAAAATAAATAAATCACACATTGAAAGCGGTTTCCCTCACAGCATGTCTTCAGACCAGCGTAACCATTTTCACAGTACGGTATCTTGTTCGTTCGTTATTCTTGGCATAAACAACATAGACAACTGTAGCCACCAATCATCACCTCATTCAATAAGGTTAACCTGCCCCAGAGAGCTCAAGTGGAGATTGAATTGCTCACATATTCAGGGGCAGTTTTATTTTCTGTATTACACTAACTATTCGCATGGGTCCAATACTTTCTATGCAGCTGGGAAATGCAGAGATAAATTGAGGCAACGGGCCAAATGCAGGCTTCACATAAAACTCATGAGGTGGGTATTTTTTAAATGGGAAATCCAGCACACGCCTACTTGCCTCTGCTGCTGCTGAGTGGTTGGAGTCAAGAAATATGGACAATATCATGGTCCCCCTTTCAGAGATGATGGATGGACTTAGTGTTCATTGGATTTCAGTATCAGGCTCGGGAACCAGATGGAGCAAAACAACAACTTAAAATGTATTAAGTGTATTTTGCTGGAGACGATATATACAGCATTGCTATTGAGGACCTTGGCTTACTGAAAATGAAAATAAGAAAAAACAGTGAAACAGAGAAACAGTGTATTCATTAATGTGAGACTGGACATTTTAAAATATACCTAACCCATATATAATAATTAATGTTTAATTAATGTGTTCTTATAGAGCCAAAATGTGATTGTTATTAATTATATTGTCTTAAAGTCCAACACCAGAAATAACTGAAATAAGAAAAGACAGCCCATGTGACTTATAAAAGTACAATCTGCATTTCCATAGCAACCTCAGCTTAAGTGGAAATGACCCTGTTTAAGTGTGTAAATTTAACTTTGTCTTTGCAAACCTCTTACACCGTGAAGTCTGGCACAAAAATAGCTCTTTTTTTTTAATCATGTTCCCTTTTTCATATCAGTACGCATGAGACAAATGAAGAGAATTGGTTACAAATTAAACCGTGCATTGCTTCAACACACGATGAAAATTTGTAGAAAATCTCTCATTTGTTTTATTCATTGCCTATTGTCTAAGTAGTTGTGCAGTAGGCTTAAAGTAGCTGTACTGGCACCCAGAAAAGCCAGAGGCACTAAGTGAACTTTCCCAAAGTGTCAAGGGAAAACCATTCACAAAGGTGACATTTGCAGTGCACACAGTAAAACATCTTCACAGGACACAATAGGGTAGACACAATAAGACCCCTTTCCTGAGCTTCCTACCATGTTATATTTCTTTAAAGAAACTTAAAGTAGTGTTAAGTTTCATTCACACACGTTAAATAATCCTGTAAGAGTGTATGCTGACTTCTTCAGGAGCTGACTTTACCACATAGATAAAAAGAAATGTGTATAAACAGTGTAACAACAAAAGAATAGAAATTATAATTATATCCCTATTATGCCACCATTAGATTTTTAATAAATATTTTGATGAATTGTCTTTTTAGATTGTCTTCAGAAAAATCAGTGATGTCAAGCGAGAGGAGGAAGAGCGACAGAAGCGTAAAAACGAAGCCCCTCTGAACCTGCCGCCGGATCATCCTGTTCGAAAACTCTTCCAGCGTTTTCGTCAGCAGAAAGAGGCCCGACTCCACGTCGAGAAACCAGACTTGGATGAGCACGACCTGGAGAAGGGCCAGATGTACGTGGACACCTCTGTAGCTAAACCCACCATCGCCACCACCAGCATTGTGACTGTCACCGAAAGTCCCGCTACACCCTCCTCCTCAACGCCACAATCAGGGACCCCTCCAAATTGTAACCCCGATAACAAAGCTACCCTTCAGGTGCCGCCTCCAGTATCTTTTATAAGCTGCCGGGCCACCGAACCGGTCAAAGTCAAAGGCTGGGGGCGCTTTAAGGAGTCCGTGGCTAAAGCTGATAACTGGAATAAAGTTTCCAAGGCTGAATCAATGGAGACTTTACCAGAACGGACCAAGACACACACCGAATCGCAAATGTCTCTGAAAAAGACGGACTCTTGCGACAGCGGTATCACCAAAAGTGACCTCCGCCTCGATAAAGCAGGTGAATTACGGTTGACGCCTCAGGACCGCAGCCCTGTCCAACCAGAAAGCAGGCACTCTTTTTACCCCATCCCAGAACAGAGCCTTCAAGCATCCCTTCAAGAGCTCAAACTTGAACTAAAAGACGATATCAAAAACCTTTCCGTGCGAATGTCCGGACTGGAGGCGCAACTCGTGGAGGCACTTAAACTCCTCAAATCAAGGAATTCAAGCACTGATTCTCCGCAACATCTTTTTGATATTTCGAGACCGGCTTCACCAGAACTGGACAAAGAAGATATCTTTTCATAAACAATGTAGGAGGGACATTTTTTGGATTTCAATACAATACTAGGAACTCAGCTAAAAGTCCAGTAACATTGGGATTACCTGGATGGCTGAGGCTGCACTAATCACTTCAGATTACAGCAGGCTTTAATCCCAGAGGTCCTGACTGGTTCACAGTGAAGCCAGAACCAGGGAGGTTGTAGCGTAAGAAGTAAGTAACACTCAGAGGGTACCTAAGCTGACAGCTATGTTTGTATATAAGTGTGGTTTATTTTTCCATAAGCACTATAATGGAAAAAAACAGGTCAGAGGTGATGCTGATTAATGTTGTTTTAAATCTGTTTATACTATTACAGATATTAGGTGGTCCTGACAGAAGTGCACAGTTGTGTCTCTGTTGGAGACTTCACTGGAAACAGCATGATGCACTGTTTGTCATTGGACCATTTGTATCCCACGTCCTGCATGTCCCTTCAGCTAGACGTGTGCCTCAAAATGCAGATGGTGCGTATTTGTTTATCCGAGGCCCCTCACTCACTTTTAGTTCTTTACTGTTGCCACATAGACTGGCTGGTGTTGAAACTGTAATTTAGGCAAAGAACTTATGAGGTCTTCAATTATTTATCTTTATGATTTGAGAGAAATAGTTGATCATTACCATCAAATATAGATGGCGAAGCTTGATGATGACAATAAACATAGCTTTTGTTCATCAAGTATTATTTATTGTCCTCTGTAGAGCCCTGTTCATGACCTTTGAATGAAAGCCATCCTTTATAGGCTTTGACGATGCATTATTCAGTGACATACCTGATATATGATTGTACCCCTAAGATGTCTTCAATCTGTCAAGAACTCTGTAAGGAATGCCTTTTGTAATCTGTAATAATAAAGTTTATTTTGTGTAGAAGATAAATCTACTCAAATAGTTACCATAACATCTGCCTGCATGCGCGTTGCACATTCCCGAGTTCATTCATGTTGTGGGCATTAGGTGTATGTGAGATGCATTTGGCTGTACTAACAGAAGGGTTTACTGGATAACATAACACAAGCATGTGCCTGGTGTAGAATTGTAATAGTTCAGAGAGGTAACGCTAAAAATGTTCAATTCAGTCTAAAATGCAATTTAAATAGTTTAACTGTACTCTTGAATTGTTTTCAGTATATTGTATAAGAAATCAAATCAGTGAAGTACATGGAAATGCAAAAATACATTTGCATTTCAATTAGGCACCTCAAATAATCAAGACAAGAAGAGATGTTTTTGTATCAAAGCAATACAATTAAATGTTTTTGTACCAATATACACTTAACATTGACATTAAAATTTCAAACGCGACATATGATTTAATAGAAACCACTGTCATTAGGAGTAATAATCCCCAAATCATTAAAAATAATAAACAGAACTAGTCAGAGCTAGACAGCCTCAATTGACATTATTAAATGTTCCTCTATGTGTTAAAACTATTGTGCTATACATTATTTATAGGCATACTGGCACAGGGAATCTCTTTTATCAACACAAGATACTGTACAAGATAAGACTGTACACAGCGGAGGAGAAATAGTAAACGTGATTTTCTGAGCGCTGCAAGCATCAGAAATTCAGCTTACTAAAAATAAATGGGCTTGTCATCACAGGAGCGAGAACTCATTTGGGCTGGAGCCAATGTTTATGGGCCCTAATGGGTCTGTTTTTGTATTTTAAAAGGTGGTGGGGGGAGGAGGAGGGGGGAAATCACAGGAATCATTGACTTGCAGAGGAAATGCAGACAGTTGGTGGTTACAATGGGTTCAGAGATAAGCATAAAAGATGGCAGAGTTGACACTTGGCCTGATACACTCCAGTGGAGAAAGGATGGCAGGTATTCTGTTGTGTAAGTGCAATTAGCTTCTTTATCCGAGCCACCAAACCAATCAGTTAAACCCTGAAATCAGGTGGAGCTAAATGTAATTACCTGTGGGTTCAGTACCAACTACTAACTACTATAGTATTCCCCTCTCTACACTTTATTTAGAATTTCACAATCTGCAAACTGTATCAATATCAAAACCAGCAGCGACTTTGTGGATGAAATATTTAGAACAGATGTTTTCTTATGTTCATGTTTTTTTATTTGTTTGCCGTTTGTTAACATGTATCACTATTAGCACTTTCACTAGTCTCCACAGTCTGTTTTACCAGCTTCACAAGTAGAATCGATAGTATGTACTGTGGGTTCACACTGAAACAAAAAGCAATATAATGTGTGCTCCAGACAAAAGTCCAAGCAATGATAAACATGACACAAATTGACTTCCTTGGTCGTATGAAGTCATTGCATTTCATTAAGAAGCATGCAACACTGTGCCTTTTTAAGTGACTTCTTTCTAGTCCTGTATTGAGAAAAGATGTAATTATCCAAAATGTCTTTACTTTTATGAAACATGGCGGCACAGACCAACTATTTTTGTGTTCTGCTCAGAATCAGAGGAACCGGACTGATATTTATACAAATATATGCACATATCGACTGAGGAGAGTCTCTAAAGCAAAGTCCGGTGTATGTTTAGGTTATATGCACCTGCCTATGTTTGTACATTTTATGTGATGCTTCTATTCCAAGCACAATGGGAACTATTTGTGAGGAACTGTGACCTATTGTACCATTAAAAATAAATATTTTTACATGCTCTGTGTGGTGTGTTCACTTTGGGGATGCCTCCACTGGTACAAGCTCCAAGACATTTAATCTCCCACTCACTATTGAACAGGAGCCCGCTTCTGTGAAATACAAAGTGTACCTCAGCAGATCTGCGCTCGTGTTGATCTTCTTAGGTCAGATAAACCTCAATGTTTTATGCTCATTTAAGAGGATTCTTGACTGACCCTCACACTAATCCTACTTAGTGTCACAGATGTGATAATCCCCCAAAACAGAAATCAGCTAATGGAAAAACTAAAGGCTGATCAGAACAACACTGTTTGGATAACAATGTACTTTTCCTTTTGTACAGTTTCAAGCTGTACAAGCTGTTGTATAAATATAAACACTGCATTTTTTACTCCAGTATCTGCTGTGGTATCAAGGACAATACTGTATGAGTACATTATACTATAATCTGCCAAAAGTCATACTCGTCACAGTTTGGGAAACAAAGCTTTCACTTAAATGTAAATCAGAATTCAACACATTATACACACAATAGCGGTCATAATTTAATTTCTCACTGGATTTCACTGCTCTACCTTTGTTACAGGATGTTTAAAAGCATTTTGACATGTGTCAAATCTATCAGTGCCCCATCTACAGAGATTCTGGCTTTTCTACTTTTACAGCCACATTGGTGGTAATAATAATATGGGTTAGGTTCCTCTGGTTCTGTTTAGCTCCTATTGCATATTGTCCACCACTGAATACACTGTTTTACAGCCCCAAAGGACTTAGTAAATATGAAATTAGCATTTCTCTAGCTGACTGCACCACTGCGGAATGCCTTATCATCACACTGGTGGTGAAACAGGACACATTAGGACCTTCTGTTTGGTTTCATTGTTTCTTAGGACTGTGAGTGCTTGGAGTCAAGGTTATTGTGTACAAAATTAAATTCTCTAATATGTAATATTGTATGTAAAACAAAGCAGTGAAATACAGTGACCGCCCAATACTTGATATATATATATTTTTTCACCTGAGCTAAGCTGGGAACGCTGGGCCTGAGCCAGAGTTATTGAGTCCGGCTGGTATGGACCAGGCGCTGGACTCAGCATGTTGTTCTATCAGGTAGCAGCCATTTTCAGTGTTAAGCAATGTCAAGGTGACTCATGCTGGTTTAGAAGACTGCTCAAGTCCAATCTGAGCAAAACAGTAGAGAAACGCCAACATGGGTGGGGCCACAGTGGACCAACCTGAAATGAAGAAGAAAGCATTTACTTGAATAGTGTATAGAAATAAATTCACCAAAAATAGATTTGGCTACATTTTAATAGCCTATTTCATTTAAAGCAATACATAAACAACAACACTTGGAGCCGCTCTGGCATGTCATACATATGTTACATTACTCTGTGTTTCTATTTTTAGCCTCTGAGAGGGTCTTGGCAGGTAAAGACAGCTGTCTGCTCCTCCTCCTGGATTGGCTTGCCTCCAGATTATCTTGGTAACCTGCACCTGCACCCACAATGCTTTTCAATGGTCTATTCTTTTCTATTCATGTCAAAATTGAATTCACACATCCACAAGGGCTGCGTGCAGTTTACCATTTGCATTGTAGAGGTGAGCTGAGCCAACACTAAAACACTTACCCGCAGAAAACATAGCATTTTCTTTTTACAAATGTGTTTGCTATGCATTCAAAGTAAATTATTAATACTATGCCAGATACAGTACAATGCATTAGTAGAAAAAATCGGACCGTTTGCAACACTTTTAAAGCATGAAGTACATTTAACACGTAAATCATTTAAAACCTTTTATGGACCGAGGCACTGCACGAACTGTGTGCAATCCTCGCTCTTGTGCCAAGTCATCATACTGTCTCCCCAGGTATGTAAATTCCATTAACGCTCTCAACTAGCGCATTTATGGCCAGAATTATCACCTCAAAGAAAGGCAAGGTTGATGATCAGTAATACTGTTTGTTATTTGCTAAATGGTGAATATTTTATTTTTAAAAACAATCCTTATTCAGAAACTGTATGTTCTCAAAGCTTACAGAAATGCAACCATGCAAGTCTACCCATGCGATGGAATTTGAGACACACATTCAATTAGAGAGGTCAGAGTGCAGTTAAGATAACAGACTGATTTAAAGGCATTGATCTAATGTTAATGAAGCAGACCACCACACTCCTCACTGGTGTGTTACTCATGCAGACATAAGTCTAGGAACACACAAATTGCTATAAAAGTTTTCAGAATTTAAATAACATATTGTTTTGTTAGCATAGAATTTTAAATAACTCTTTCATAAAAGCAAACCAAGATCCCGAGTGCTTTTTTTCTGGCTCTAAGTATTAATAATTAAAAACTGAAAGGGCATCTCACACAGCTGGTCTTTTTTTAGGTTATTGTAGCTCTAATTTATTTACTCTGGGTGGCCAGAACTGTGAATGTTAAATAACATTTTGTATAAGTATAATGATTTATTTCAAGGTTCACAGAGGGGCTGAACACCAAGGAGATCTAACTACTGAATAAATACCCTTCATGACCCCTACAAAAAATTCAATGATGATAATATTTACTTTTTAAAGCACAAATTCTCACAGAATTATTTCTGTTCAGATCGCAGACTAGTATGATTCACATCACCAATTTCCAAACTGAGATAGCCCCCCTGCTGAGGGCTGAGACCAGATATTATGAAGCACATTTATTTGGATGGTAGCAGTCCTTATTTTTAACACAAAGAAAGGTTTTGGACTTTTAAGGTTATTTTATTGTTTGCATTGGATTAACTTTTACAGAAGCAGATAGCTCACATTACATTTTGAGACGTGATGGTGGACCCTGACTCTGTGCCCAGCCTAGTGCTGAGTGAGCGGAGTGCAGCTCACAGCTAGCTTATCATGGATAAACAGGCTTCAGGTGGTCCTGCCATTTTGCTTTAGGTACTAAATGAGCCAAATAAAGGCAGAGAGCAATACAAGCCGTGACGCAAGTGTCTCGGTCTCTGGGAGGCTTTCCCTGTGTGGACCACCCATTCTAACTACAGCTTTCACTAGAAATACAGCAAAGTATACCCTGATCCAGATGACAGAAATGCCATATGGTATACATATTAAAGAAACTCAGCCCAAACCCTTATAATACTCAGAGATGTTGAGGTAGAATAATCTTGTCCTATCCCCAGTAGCCCTCAAAATTCATTAAACTTATGCAGCGAGATGGTTTTAGTGTCAAAAGCATGACTTTTATACCCACCTCTAAGCAAAGAAGGAAATTCAAATAAAACAATCCAGCAAAACAAAAGGCTTACACAAATCCTATTGCGTGAACTGGTGAGCATTTTACCTTGAACGAAAACTCGCTTCCAGAAGATTCTGCCAACGTGTATCCCTCCAAGGAACACCAGATTAGACAGAATGAGTATGGAAGTGGAGAAGGCACAGAGCAGGGCAACACATCGTCTCTTCATGGCTGCAGAGAAATGCTGCTCCTGGGAAATCAGTAAATAAATAGGAAAATCAGGAGCGATTATTGTAGTCTAATTTAGAAACAGTAAAGAACCTGGCACTCACTATGTAGCATGTATTTAAAAAGTAAAAGTGAGAGACTTTTCCCTAAGCTAAAGGACAAAGCAGGACAGCATTAATAATATATCAGAAACATATTCTTAACATAAATGCTGTTAATGCCAATAGTATGTGAAAAGCTACAAGTCTATTAAAGGGTAAAAGAATTACTTAATATAAAAGTATGTATAAAAACGTACAATAAAGGAGTCAATAAATGATGAGGACAAGAGTGACTTCAGTCCATTCTCCACCATCACTCCAGCCCAGTTCATCAGTGCCCAGTACTGTAAGTAGTCATGACCACCATGCCACAAACAGATGAATCCAAAAGCCAAGCCACTAGACAGGACTTTACTGAGAGGACCATGGTGTGAACCTCCCAGTGGGACGTAGATGTATCTGGGGGTGAGAGCATATAGTATAAGTAAATTCAGTACAAATCATATGAGATGGATTTTGGATAATGCAAACAATTCAGATGCACCTGTCACCAATATTATAATATGACCTCATTGGAGTTTCAATCAAATAAACGTTGCTCTGACATTTAGCGCAAAAATAGAGCCACTTAAAGTTATTTACATTCTGCAGTGTTCATATATGCTGCAGCTGCACCAATGACTCAAAAGTGGTTTGTGCACATCCATCCATCCATCCATCTTCTTCCGCTTATCCGGGGCCGGGTCGCGGAGGCAGCAGTCTAAGCAGGGACGCCCATACTTCCCTCTCCCCAGACACTTCCTCCAGCTCCTCCGGA
>JAVQKC010066187.1:0-24882 GCA_036025475.1 Philypnodon macrostomus
TTTTATTTGTATAGCCCTATATCACAACACAGTTGCCTCAGAGGGCTTCACAAAAAGAGATGTATGTAAACAATAAACAGGGTCATTGCAAACAGTAACAAATTAATAGACAATCAATAACACACAAACAACAGGACTGTCCCAGGACATCCCCTGTCCTTAGACCCTCCATCACGGTCAGGAAAAACTAAAAAAAAAAAACATTTATGGGAAAAAGAGAAACCTTAGGGAGAACCACATGATAGAGGGATCCACTCCCAGGACAAACAGGCTATAGATGTGTCCAGGACTGAAGGATGAGGTCCTTGTGCTGAGAGAGCTCAATTATTAGAGTTCACTTATTAGTAGTAAAGGTTTATGAAAAAGACTTACTACGGGATTATATGATTTTCCCCACAATTTCTAAACTCAATTTAATCAATGTTTTAAGTTAAAGTAAATAATCCCAGCGATATATGAAAATGAATCTTGAATCTTATGAAGAAAGCTTTTTCCTTTTCTTTTGTAAAACATCTGGACTTTGTGCCATCTGAGGGAAAATTGAACCGCTGACTTATTGCACAAAGCACTCCCCATAAGAAAGTCTGCATCTAGAAAGTTTTTAGTTCAATAAAGAAAGTTGTGATTAGTTTCTTAATTGGTTTGCTCCTTCTTTGAAAGTCTGTTAGAAAGATAATTCAAAAAGTTATGTTGGTATCTTTAAGATTTTTTCAGACAAAGTTTGACCTAGATTCTGTAGCGTGTGAGATCAGGCTGAAGACAGTAACGTCAGTACAAAGGGTCGGTAAAGAAAGTGATGAGCATAATCTTCTATCAATGTATAGAGCAATTATCCTTTATAGAAGGTCTCCACATTGACATGTTTAATTAACCATATCTTATCATAGGCATTTCAGTCTTAATTTCTGGACTAATGAGGGACCGGTGTTAACCTAATGCTGCAGTGGAAGGGATACACACTGGTGCTATCCGTGTCATGGGACTCACCATGTGGACCGCTGTGCCCGGCACCCCTCACTGCGCTCTCAATGTTGTTGAAGTTCAAAGCGAAAACACGGCACACACTCTGATGAAACGACCTTTCGGGCTCATGTGCCTCTAATCCACTTAGTGTTGTCTACCTCTTCCTTCCCACACATCTGAGTCTAGACAGCTCAAGTCTGGAGCTGCACCAATGCTACTGCATATTATTATTCAGTGGAAAGTCCAATGGAAATCACATTTTCATTTATCTTTCGACATGTGCCTGGAGCTTATTCTAGCCACTATATGGCCTAAAGCAAGGCCAGTTAAATGCAGACAACCATTGGCTCTCACTTTTATTCACTAGGGGCAATTTTGAGTAAAAATTTCTTTTAATAAATTCTTGTCTTTGGATGGTGGGAGGAAGCTATAGAGTAGAAGTGGTTTTATTACAGTTATTTTACAAAGACTACTGCTATCAGAGTATTCATGCATTATTATTATTATTATTATTATTATTTTATTTTTTACTTTTCTTATTAAATGAACACTGGCATTGTTGCAGCAAAGACGTGATCTTCCAAGATTAGTAGATCAACATAATATAATATTTTATCGCCATATTGCACACCCCTAAGCTAGAGTACCAGGATGGCCGTCGTTAGACCACTTTTACTGGGATCTCTCTGTCACTCACGCCTTCCTTGCTCTGTGATTGGCCTTCCTTGTTCAGCTCACATATCATTGGTAGCGTTTGAAAGTGGGCTCACTCGTGTTAAACTGCACCGGGACATGTTAACAGAAGTCAGACAGAGGAGAGGAAAAGATTCATTTTAGAGCCATCTGCAGCAAAAATGTAAGTCTATCTGCAACAGGTGACAACAACGTGGTTAAAAGCATCGTTTGGCGTGAGCTTGAGCAGACTGGTAATAAACTGCATGTGTTCTGTTGTGTCCGGTCAGAAACATAACAGACAGCTGCAGCTCATTTATACACTCATACACTACTAACTTCCATCATTCTAATCATTCTGAAGCTGGTGAATTGGGCTCAGTCTCTGTGGATCTGGCTCTTGTAAATAAAAAATAGTTTCTGCAAGTATTTTTGTGCTTTGAGGGATTGCTTCATTACACTGATATTAACTGTTTGTCAGGCCCATGGTACATGTTGCTGAGTGTAGTGTATGTTTATGGAAAAAACTCTGACGCTAGTGTATCAGGCGTGTGTATTATGTGGACAGTAGCATATAGGCTACTGTAGTAATTATATCAGCGAAACAACGATATTATGTAATCACGTTGGTCCATGTCCGCAGATCCTATATGTGAATGCGATAACTCAAAAACGAATTGCCGGATCAGTTTCAACTTTCGCACACAGGTACATAAAGACACCGAACTGGATTGATTTGGTACTTTCTACAATTAACAACATTAATATAATAACTAACTAATTAATGCCCTGGTGCATTTTTATTGAAACACCTAATTATCCCTCGGCCCTGAAGACATCTGACAATGTATAATGCCAGTTACCGCTATAGCACCCCCTATAGACTGAAAGAAGAATGTAGTTTTAAGGAAATTTATCAAATCTGTCAAAAAACATCCTTCATAAAACATCCAGACAAATCAAAAAATAAAATAGACCCTTCCCATGTTTGTCATGGTTTGGGGGCGGGGCCTCTTCATTGCTCATCAACAATATAATTGGTGCAGACTTTTTAGGTGCTTTAATTACTATTGACCCTTTAAAATGTGTGTCAAATGGAATAAAAATCGTTTTTTTGTGGTGAGGGATAGAATAATTCTGAGAATACAAAAAAAAACGATTGTGGTCGTCAACATTTTTGTAAGGAGCTATCCAGTAAAACCTAAAAACCAAGAATTTTACCATTAGTCAAAGGTCTAACTGTTACTAATGTGTACATTAAATGAACCTACAATGTGAGGTACATTCACTAATGTTTCTTAAACAGGCTCTGACATTACCTGCGTGTAGCAGAGTGGTTAGCATTTGTCTTTGTCTTAATTTACAATATTTATTGGCTAATGCTAATTTTGCCATTGAAAACGTATTATGGTCTTGCCTCTAGTCGCCTTCATTCCAGAATTTCGAACTTTATGTTTACAAATTTTGAAAGTGATGACATGACTCCATCAGATGGGGGAGGGGCTTAATTATATATGCAGAAACAATAGCATTGGAATGGACAGACATCATAGTTTTAGAACACCAGAGACTGGCTCTACAGTGCAAATCAAACAGCTCTCATTTCAACCTACACTTCATAAGACACACCTGCCAATCCAGAGAGTGGACAAAACTCACCATGAAAGACTGGACAGAGTACACAGAGGAAAACAGTGAAGGACAGTGAAGGCCTCTACGATGGAAGTTTTGACCTGGACGCTGTGCTCACAACACATGCACAGGGTGCCCAGGCAAAAACCCCATCCATGGAGTCCCAGCTGCTTTTGACAAAAAACAGGCTGAACTTCAAGACCAGATAAACATTCATGAGAAGTTTCAGTCTGCGGTTAAGGAGAGGTGCGAAGAGAGGCCCTGCAGTGATAAAGAGATCAATGCTCAGCTGATAGAGGCCAGAAAAAATATGCTGAAGACAAAAGTTCAACTTAGAGAGCCCAACAGCACCCAGACCGTTGAGATGGAGGAGAACAAAAAGCTTCTCAGCAAGAAGGAAGTGGACCTCCGGGAGCAGAGAATAGCAAATAACAAGATTTGGTCTGCTTTTAGCAAGAAATGTCTGAAGAAAGAGGTCCAAGCCCAACTGGAGGAACCCCTGTAGCCCTAAAACTCCCCATTTCAAGTACTGATTTCTAGTTCCTACTCTGGTGTCAACAATTGCATAGTGATGGTTTAGGCAGTTACATTTTTTTTTAAGATTTTAGTTCAACATTTATCATTATTTTATTTTTTCCTCCAAAAAATACACACAGAGCTACACACCCTCAGACACTATATATATGCTTATGTTATTCTATGGACAATGCTGTTAAGCACTCTTCAACATCCCATCAGCCTTAAATCTAAATCAGTGTATAGTGGAGCAAAAACACATGCAGTATGTTATTTTGTTGTGCAGGGATATTTAGAGATGCACATGGTTAACCGGTGTGGCCCATAACAATAAATGAAGATGGCGCGGCTGGTGGCTTTCCCACAGTGACTGGAACTTGTAAAAGTGCTTCAAAACTCAGAGCTCTACAGTATTTGACAACACTATGCAGCGGTTCATCAATACAGAGATGTTTTCTGCATAACTCTAGTTTTATTGGATGTATCTCTGCTGCTGTCGGACTTAACTAAATCTACACTACAGCCACTTTGGGACGTTGTTGTTATTATCCTTTTCCCACTAATTTATTTCTCGTTGTGCTCAGTCACATCTCACTACAGTCGAATACACAGCGTGCTTACTTTGTACTCTCTGTCCCTATTTTGTCAGAAATGTGTTTAATAACTCATGTTAGCAACCACAGTTTAACTCACTACACAGTTCACCTACATGCACCCTTTCCTCACATATCCAGGATACTATATTTTCTAATACAGGGAAATGAGTAACTGGGTAATACTGTCATAACCGGGATACTCAAGTGCATGAAACAGGCCTGCTCATTGTCTAAAAAAATACTGCGGAGTTCACTCCGTGGCGGAGCGAGTGGAACTTGGAGAAGTCAGCGGACAGCGTAGTTAAGGTAACGGTCCTTGATGTCAGAATTCCTACTCGGAAACCCGGGGCAACCGAGATGAAAAATCCAACATGGCGCCCTCTTTCACAAGAAAATAAAAAATCTAACTGGTATAATATTTAATGAACTTGTTTTATATGAGCCATTCACTACTGTCAACCCAGTATCTGTTAGCATGCTGTTGTGGTATATTCAGCATCTGCAGTTGCAAAACAAGCTAAAATGCCTGTTGTTGCTAATCCTGCTAACTGCTAAATGAAGCTGTTAAGGTTGTAGATTTGTTTATTTCCGAGTTAACAACTGGAACGCATCAACTCGGAGTTGAGTTTCCGAGCTCCAACTTCTACTCTCCGAGGACAACTGGAATGTAGCATTACTACCACAGATTTGTTGGACTGCTTTGAACACAAAGTCCACAGTCCAATTATTCACCATTAAGGGCTTCAACGAATGGTTGAAGGAAAACTGGAAAAGTGCTTCCCTAAGGGATATACATTTTGTTTAGACCTAGTTTATTACATTGGGTGGCTCAAATAACACATCACACTTTCAAGCCAGTTGAGAAGGGGCCTGTGCCCCAATAAAGCTTTAGGTCTTGCAATGCCCCATGTGTCCACCAGAGATTGGGTATTGTCCACACGAGAATTGAACTCTCAATCTTAAGTTTAGGGGTACTAATCACACTGCAACTGTGCCCACCTACTTTTGCTCCTTCAAAGTAAATTGGTTTTGGGATGTGGTGTTTATTGAAGAAGTCTTTTTGAAAGTCAAGCCAAGATTTCCTATACACCAGCACAGCCTTTTCTCTTCGCCTTGTGGGTATTCCTAACTCAGGCAGGCATGATTTCATATGTGCAGTAGATCCTTCCTCTGGGCTGAGCTAGTCTGCTTTGAAGCACTTACAGAATAAGTGTGCCTTCTTTACCTTGATTCACTTTTGTAAACTTTTCTGTTCCCATTTGGAGGATAGAAGATAATCCATGATGTATTTTGGGGATCACCTGGGAAGAAGAGACAGTACAGTTGGAAGATGAATCAAAAGAATGTGTGTTTTGCTTTTTATTTACATATTCAGAGGGTGATGAAGTCTGCTATAAGAATATCACCTTTTACACTTGCTGTAGTTTTGGCTTCATTTTGTCACTAACTCTTTCAATGTTTTTTTATCAGCATTGATTTGTTGTTATTTGTCCGTCTATTATTACATGAATGAAAGCAGTTTGAGGCTTGGCGTGGATACTAGACCATTGTACCAATCACCTCTCCAAGTGCCCCTAATATTATATACATCCATTGATTCATCCTTTGTTTGCTTTCACAGCTGCCTTTTTAAAATTATTATTTCCAACCAGTTGCAACGAGCTGTCATGGTGGTCAAATGTCCACAGTGACACACTTTCTCTAATCAGCTAAAGGTCAAACCAGGAAGTGTGTCAGTGTCAATCTGTTCACACTGGCTGCTTCACTGAATCGCAGCTGTTAGAAGAGGAATATGTACATACAGACGTGTCCAGAGAGGCGTTGTGTCAGTGTTCTTGCAAAATATAATCTACTGTGTCCTTAAAGCAGAAACTATTTGCCCAAATTGCCCGCGAGAAGGGTATTTCTCTCTAGCTCTCTCCCCTTGCTTCCACAATGTACCTTTATTTACTTATTATGGAAGACACAGTAGTGCGATGGGCCATGTCATTTATCCGTGCTAACCATGGATATCCCTAGCTTTGAAAAGCAGGTCCTAGATAAACTTTGTTGCAGTCTCTGGTGCTGTATCATACCGGCCTAGCTTCATTGAGCTGCAGCCGCACCGTGGAAGAAAGTATTGGCGTTTGATTGACAGTCAGCCAATCAAACAGTTTTTCGGAAACTCAAACTCTATTGGCCAACACAAATCGGCACAAGGTTCAAAATTAATATTGGTCTGTATCTAAATAAGACACTTTACAGCATAGGACAGGACAATTTTTATGTATTTAATAATGTAAATATACATAATCTCTGGACATATAAATACTGCTTTAACAAGACAAGCCAAACCAGGGGAAGAAGGGCCCATTCTCATATGTTACTACTACTATTTTTATGCCCTTGAGCAAGACATTTCACCCACCTTTTCTTTGTATGAATGTGTTATATAGTGGGCTGAGAAGCTGTTATGGCTGTCTTAATTCTGCAGCCACAGAGGTAGCTTACTTCCAGCAATGTTTGAGTGTGCTTCTCATGCCATCATATCACATTATGGTTTTACTGTTGCAGCTTGAGTGGCCAAGACAATATAAAGTACTGGAATTGTTTCTTCCGCCTTCAAACTCTTGTATCACAGATTTGTCATCCTTCAAGCTGATGTTGCATTTCCCCTCTGGCCCCATGGGTGCAGCTGTACCACTAAGCTAATCACACTTGACTTGAGTTTAAAAATGGGGTGACGAAGCACAGATTTAATATAGGACTTATAGATACTTAGCAATGGAAAGTACAAACTGTCAGCTTTCCAGTGAAATGTAAAATCCCGTCAGGTTTGCTCAGGTTTGTGTTGAGTCTGCTCTGATAACCTGCTGACTGCTTGACTGCTCCCCCATCACTGCTGCTAAATTGTGTGTCTTTGAGAAGAGGGACAGACATCTGGAGTTTGTGCTTAAAAAGGATGCTACTTCTGATGAGATCCACGCTCTGTTGGCCAAATATAAAGGCCCCCAGTCTTCAGAGATGACCTATTTACTGTATACTGTATACACCGACGCAACTGCATGTTGTCAGCACTCGTTTAGAAACACACTCAAAACTAGGTGAAAGTGCTTGTGTTTGAGACATCTGGCCACAGTCATCAGTGTTAAGAGATGCTACAAGCTGCTGATGTGTGACTTGGAGGGGATGTTGTTTTCCAACATCTGTCTATTCATTAGGTCTTCTACCTGAACCCTATTTTTAGCTCTCGGGCTTTTTTTATTTGCTATTCTTCCTCCTCGTTTCTCCCTGGACATCTGGGCACTGGCAAACTTTGGCTTCTTTGCAGCTGGAGGTTATTTGCAAGTGTTGTCATAACATCTGCTCATTGTGGATTTACAGGTGTGGGGAATTGTGCAGTGAATTCAAAAATCACTGTTTAGTTATGTTTGCACAAAATTAAAAATACTATTGACTTTAATGCTGTAGCCTGGAGGTTTCATACAACAAGAAATTTAAAAAATGCTTGACCAATAGTAGCCGAGTTTACTTGTCTCTCCCCTGGCCTTTACAGCAACATAAAATCAGAGTTTGTGTGTTGCTATAGAGGCCATGGGAGGGACTAAAGTAAAATAAAGTAATGACTTTACATCATAGAATAGTCAGCTAAGGATTTTGTATTATTATAACGCTATTATTGTTATTTTTTAGCAATTTCTTATTTGAGGAAACCTCCATTTTAAAACTCACACAGCACACAAGGAGAGACCATAATAGTATTAACTATAGAAAGGTTATTCTCCTAAGCAGGTGTATTTATTTGCCCACTCGCTGATCCTCTGGGACACTGTGTTTGATGGACTATGTGTTTTAAGGGTCCTTGGTCGTCCTTGACTCGAGCAGAGAGGACCTTGTCTGCCTCAGTGACTCATGCTGTGAACCGTAGGATGGCCCTGAGGCGTGTGTGCAGACAGGTTGTATCCATCACTGAGCTGAGGAGCCACACAGATGCTTACTGACAATCCCAACTATCTTTTAGGAATTGAATGGCTATTACTTACTTAGAAAAACATATCATTAACTGGGGCGTCATGATATGAGAAAGACTTTGATGCATTTGATACACATGTTAAATATTTAGTAGTTAAAAATGCTTCAAAATCCAAACATGAGACTAAACAAGGACTAAATGAAGGGAATTAAGTTAACACACTCTACAAGGAATTATTATTTAAACATTAAAGACCATGCGTTATTGCAATATATTTTTAGATTTTTGCAGTGCGGATATTGCATTTGCTGATATTGCAGTAACGATCATTTTGCAATACATTGTGTAGTCCTATCGTTAACACTTAAATTGCACCTTGCTTAAATGCTCCTGGCTCTAAATGTGAGTTGTGATGGCTCCAACTAGTGTCCTGGAGTGAACCTGGGGAAAAAGATATACTACAATTTTTATTTTTTATAATTTTTTATTTTAATACCATATACTACCATTAGGTGCTCACAGACACATGTTCTGTTAGTCTATAAAAGCTTATTGGGGCACATCTCAACCTTGCAGTTTGTTTTTTGGATTATCATGTTCCTCTCTGTGCTCTGTTCCAGGGGGGCAGGGAGATTTGTTGTCGTGGTGATGGTGAGTTGTAGCTGGTTGACAGTGTGAGGTTGTTGTTAAGAGCTGGGTCAGTCTGTGCACAGCAGCTGCTTGGTGCCTTTGCTTTGTCTAAGAAACAATAAAATCATACATTGGATTCTTCAGATAAGGGTTCAGTGAACAGATTTGAAATGCCTGTTGTCTTTAATTGTAGTGCTTATCCCCTGGAGCAGTGTGTGGTCCCCTGTTGTTCACTGAGCTTAACTGTGTTTAAAGTATGTACCGTTAATGTAGAAAACAATTTAAAATGGTCTGAATTGATAATAGCAAAGCCAGCAGCAAAAGTGAAGTCAGTTTGGCTTCTCTCAACTTTGCCCATTAAGCAAAAACCAGACCATACATTATTAATGTGATTGGCTCTGCCTCTATCCTCTGTATCATCTTAACATGATACTCCCTGCTGATGAT
This sequence comes from Philypnodon macrostomus, assembly GCA_036025475.1. NCBI lineage: Eukaryota > Metazoa > Chordata > Actinopteri > Gobiiformes > Eleotridae > Philypnodon > Philypnodon macrostomus. The sequence continues at coordinate 9,409 of JAVQKC010066187.1, forward strand.
ACATTTTCTCTTATTTCCTACAAAAAGATCAGCCTTACAAATGGACGAAGTTTCTTAGTAGCTTGTAGTAAGAGTAAACTTTTTATTTCTCCCAAACTTTTTCCTTTAGTGTAAAGCTCTCATGCACTTTCAATTCATTGGACGGACGTTAAGTTGTGTTGCAGATTTGTGCCAAGTGCTCTTTGACTGTCTCTGAGTTGCAGCCGTGTGGGAGAGATGACAGGCTGCCTGAAGGATGTTAAAGCAGTGATTCATTTTTGTGAGAGGGGGACTGATCTAGGCACATCCTACACATACACACAACAAATGTCTGATAAAACATATAACATTGAGTGTCATTATATATAGACATCATCAGAGTGCTTTGGTGGTTATGTCTGGTAAATGTATTGTGTTTGCCAAATTGGGACAGGCTGTCTCAATACAAGAAGGATATGCAACATGCATGAAGTAAGCAGATGTAAAATTCCCTTCACATGGGACACGGTGGCCCAGTTATTCCAAACAAGAAACAGGAATGAATTCGAGACAAATTGTCATAAATATATTGAGTGCATTTGTGGAGATGGATCTTGTCTGTAGATTTTATTTGCATAGTGTTTCTTATCCCTGTTTTCTCTTCTCTGTGCAGGTGGATGGTGTACTGACCCTGCCTGCTACAGGCAAGGAGTCAGCTGACCAGGGCCATGATTGGCTCCCCTGGCCCTGGTGGGTGTGCCTTAGTGCCATGGCTAAGGGTGTGGCAATGGGTCCTGGCTGCTTCTCTGGTGGTGACGGTAACCTTGACGCTACCAGGAAGCAGCCTGGCATGTCCACCAAGGTGCGAGTGCTCGGCTCAGCTGAGGTCGGTGTCGTGCCAGCGGCGACGCCTTACCAACATCCCAGAAGGCATACCCACTGAGACACAACTCCTGGACCTCAGCAAGAATCGGCTTCGCTGGGTACAAGCGGGTGACCTGACCCCTTACCCACGGCTGGAAGAAGTGGACCTTAGTGAAAACCTTATTGCCACACTCGAGCCTAATGCCTTTGCCACCCTGCTAAATCTAAAAGTGCTCAAGCTTAGAGGAAACCAGCTGAAGTTGGTGCCAATGGGAGCTTTTGCCAAACTGGGCAATCTGACCAGTCTGGACCTGAGTGAAAACAAAATGGTGATTTTACTCGACTACACCTTTCAAGACCTGAGAAGTCTAAAACATCTGGAAGTGGGAGACAATGACCTGGTCTACATTTCTCATAAGGTAGACATAGCTTATAGCATGACTGTATCAACATATTTGTAACACATTATATACAGACCCAACATCTTTTTCTTTTATAGGCATTTGCAGGGCTGTTAGGGCTGGAGGAGCTCACAATCGCACGCTGCAACTTGACATCCATCTCGGGCCAGACATTGTCCTACCTTCGCAGCCTGGTGACCCTTCGCCTCCATCACCTCAGCATCTCCGCCCTAGAGGACCAGAACTTCCGCAAACTGTCCAACCTGCGCGGTCTGGAGATCAGTCACTGGCCGTACCTTGAATACATCTCCCCTCTTAGTTTCCAGGGTCTAGACCTACACTGGCTTTCCATCACTAACACCAACATAACATCTGTCCCCTCTTCTTCTTTCAAGAATCTGATTCATCTTACTCATTTAAACCTATCCTACAACCCTATCTCTACTCTGGAGCCCTGGGCCTTCAAAGATCTACTGAGGCTGAAAGAGCTGATCATGGTCAGCACTGGGTTAACAACAATAGAACATCATGCGTTTGGAGGTCTTCGTCAGATCCGAGTCCTCAACTTCTCCTCCAACGACCTGCAGACTTTGGAAGAGGGCTCCTTTCACTCGGTCAACAGTCTGGAGACGCTGAGAGTAGACGGGAACCACCTGATGTGTGACTGCCGTGTGTTGTGGATCCTGCAGCGACGCAAGACCCTCAACTTTGACGGCAGAGTGCCGGTGTGTGCCGGGCCGGTGGAGGTGCAGGGGGTCAGCCTCAGCTCCTTCACCGACTCTGCACTCTTCGATCACTTTACATGTCAGAAACCCAAGATACGCAACCGCAAGATGCAGCAGGTAACACTCATACTAGGAGATGAATTATAATGCGTTTGGTCCTCATTGATAAAAGAATATGAGCATTTAGCTTTGAAGACATAGAAGAGGTTCAATGTTTTCTTTATTTTAAAAAGCCTATAGTTCTGTACAGCAGATTACACTTGGCATGATTGTTTTCTGTCCACTTTTGTTCCTCTGTACTTTCTCCAGGTCATTGCTCGTGAAGGGCAGCCAGTCAATTTCCTCTGTCGAGCAGAAGGAGATCCCACGCCTGCCATAGTGTGGATCTCGCCACAGCGGAGACGGATCACAGCTAAGTCTTCAGGCCGCATTACTGTCCTCCCCAGTGGCACCCTGGAGATCCGCTACGCCCAGATCACTGACAGTGGCACATACATCTGCATCGCCAGCAACGCCGGCGGCAACGACACCTACTTCGCCACGCTCACGGTCCGCGGGCAGCCACTAGACGCCGCCTCAGCCTTCTTTCTCAACCGCTCTCTGTACAGCGCAGAGTTCTTCAACGACACAAATATGAACAGCACACGAGTGTTCCTCAAATTCACCTTGGACCTCACCACCATTCTGGTCTCCACGGCGATGGGCTGCATCACTTTCCTTGGAGTTGTGCTTTTCTGCTTCCTGCTTTTGTTTGTGTGGAGCCGAGGACGTGGCCAACGGAGGAATAACTTCACAGTGGAGTACTCTTTCAGGAAATCTGAGCCTGCCACCTCTGGCACCTCAGGAGGGACCAGGAAGTTTAATATGAAAATGATATGAAACAACGCAGCCAGGGGTCCTTCAGGGGAGGCATGAGCACGTCCCATAAACGTGTTTGACACACACAAACCCACACAGCTTCTCACTTGAAAACAAGTCTAAAAATGTTGCCTGTCATGGCAACAAAAAAAAGCCATGACTCAAATTTATATTTTTAATTGTAAAAACATGACCCTGATCTCTTGCTGTGGTAGATAAAGTTTAATGGTACTGCATGAACATGCAGCCGATACTATTTGTATAATAACTGTTATTAAGAGATTAGTCTAAATTGGCATGAGCTGCACCAAGATTACCTTGCATATAGTATTATCTTTTTTTAATATTTTTTTTACAGAGGAAAAGCAGAAAGCTGAAAGAATTAGTTCTCATCCATAACTCATACTTGTAGCTCTCATCTTTCAATGTCTGCCTTGTTTAAGTCATGTGCATGTAGCTTTAAAGTTAAGCTGTACAAATCACGGAATAAAATACGCTGAAAGAGTTTGGAAATGTTATTATTATAATAATTATTATTTATTTAGGACCCCAGCTCAACAGTCAAGAAGGTTGTGGCGGGTCAAACGCACAGCTCAACAGTCAAGAAGGTCAAACGCACATTTAAGATGCATTTTAAAAGCCTACTGCATGCAATAAAGAGACATTAATTTGGCATGTCTTGGCATGAGCATTGCAACATTTGCTGTGTGAGTTTGGGACGAGCGCACTGGCCGTCAGCCACAGTGGCCCATGTCCCAGAGGTTTCGGTCAGAAGCCCTCCGGACATGAGCAGCTGTGGTAACCATGGCAACCAAAGCAGAGGAGAGAGGAGGGGTCCCGCTGGTGGCCACTGGAGAGTAGCATGGAAAAGAGTTGGAACAAAGAAGTCATTGTGACCTCTCCATTTCTGTTGCCTCAATCTCAAACCTAGATCATGATCTTTTATCAACAGTGGCGACCTCTGACCCCTCCCTCCACTGTGTTGGTCAATGCCTGACCTTCAGTGCTGCCCAGGGGGAGCAGCATGGAGAGTCGGGCCATGCTCAGAGGCAGACAGGTGACCAGTGTTAACATAATGACACACATATCACACCATTCCTACACAAAAGCACACACTACACACATTCATAGCCCCTTTTCTCAGGAAAGGTGAAGTCACTAGCCACAGAGTGAATGCCATTTGCAACTCTGGTAGACGACATTCCAGCAATACTGTACGTAGAGCCATAAAACCAAAATGTCCTGAAGAAATGTGCTGTTTATTTGTATCAGAAAGCCATAGTATGTATAGGAAATTTTCTAAAGTAGATTCTGCATGATTTTGTTATATAATAATTATTGCTACTGCCATCTGTCATGAAGACTAAAAGACCATGTGCTGTCTCTGGGCTGCATATCTTTGTAGCCTTTACACATACATATACATATACACTAACAGTATAGAGACTATTTATAGCACCACATGAAGCTTATGTGGATAGATTGAAACACAGTCTGCTGTCTGTCTCTGATGCAGTCAGTGTGCAAATGTCTCTGCCCCCCTTGCCCAGTGCATCCCCCTACTCACCCCATCCCCACACACCCCCACTGGGTCCTCCTTCGGGAGGGGTCCCTGGCTGGAGACCGAGAATCAAATGTAAATGAAGTCGTGTTACCCTACCCACACCATGTGCATCGTATAGTGGAGAGTAATACTGTGATTTACAAAAATACTGCAAAAGACTGTGTTTTGTTGCTTCTTGTTTTATGTCTTTGAGTTTGATTTTAGGAGTTGTCATATCTGCAACCTTTTGACTATTTAACGTTTCAAAGCTTGTTGTCCTCCATGTGCCGCTGTTCTGTTCTCAACACATAGTTCTCCTACAAGAAGCATGAGCATACATCAGTTTGAATGTGCATGAAAACCAACATCTAAATGATTGGGCTGTTACATATTAATGTAATAATAATAATAATAATAATAATAATAATAGTAAAATAACTGGCCTTGGCTTTAATTGTCTCATAATAAACCATTGTCTATGGCTGTTTAGTACATTAGCCACAGACATTCTAGTCTAGACAGCATTAAGATTCTGGTCCAGTCTCCAATGAATTGGTGAAAGTGGCATGTTCAAAGTGAAATGCTTCGCTTGTCTGTTCAGTTTTATCTGAACGTTTATGAATGAGGCATACATCTCTGAGGACATTATAACCATGTTTTAGTAAACATACTAATATTAGATTGTGTGGGCTTTTAGTTTGTTCAATTAAGTTAAAAGTTGCATTGTCTCCTGAGGCACACTGAATGCAAGAGATGCTTTTTGTTATTTGCCTCATTAATGCATAAAGAGCATAACCAATATTTAAACAAAACTCAAGAAATTAACCAGTTAACATGTAAAATATATGTGTATTAATCCCACAAAGTAAAACTGCATTAGGTTGTATCCTGACCTGCTTTAGCATGGTTATTCTCTGGGTAAATGTTGCATCTCATTGAGAAGAAATGAGGAACATACTCTATATTAAGAGCAACATGGCTCCAAAAAATGCATTTTGTTGTGGCTGTTCAGATGTACTGTAACATTTAGACCATTTGGATATTATTGACTACAAATCTATATATTTCCTAATAGTATTTCCTAATATTATTGTGCAGTTAAACAGAGAAATGATTAAACTGGGATGTCTCTGTCAAGATGAATCCCTGCACAGCTGTTAAACATTCATAAACCCAGAACAAGAATAGACGAACAAATTGGCCTGGTTTCACTTCACAGTTTTAGGTCCTTCTCTCACTTGATTTCTGACCGTGTTGAGGACAGAATAAACGCTTCATGGACATTTTCTCTCCTTAGGCAAAATCCCTATTGTCTTTCCATCCCTGTATTTCTGTATTCGTTTTAGAAGACGTGAGAATGTCCGTAGTGATCGTCGATGCTGTTACTGTGTATACATCAAGTCACAAGATGTAAAGCTTAGATGAGGGTGTCTTTAAGTTTATCTTTGCTACTTTTCATACATTCTTTTTGTCCTGTATTCATTTCCGCCCTGTGCTGTCCTTGTTCACAGTAGACTATTTTGGGTGAAATATGGTTGTGTGGTAGTAGACACGTATCATGAGTGGTTGATGTTATTATGGTTTGATATCAACTGGGACAACGGAGATTCAAAACAATGAAGGGGTGACCCAGGTTCCCTTGAAAATTACCATTCCCAACTTCTTGAACTGTATGCTCTGCACAGCGCCGCTCTGGGATCTCTCAGTGGATTTGGGAAGCAATGGACTGTATGGACTTTTGAACGGACTGCTGACATTTCAAACTTAAAATTGTGAGTTTACTGTGTAGATAAGACTCACTGAGGCACTTAAGTTGGTCAAGGTTGAAAACAAGTCTTTGAAGGCTACAGGAATTCATATATTAAGCTTAAGTCATTTCCTTCTACTATCAAAGTCTTTAGGAATATTATTTTAATTAAACTGCCAAACAATCTCTTCCACAGCTCAGATCAAGAGAAAATTATGCCAACTCCCACAGCTTTGGCACCAAACAGTTGGATCAGTTTCTTTATAGATGGTGGTGGAGCTGTGCCTGATTCATCTCTGTGTCTTGAGAAAATAGGCTTGAGAGATCCCTTGCTTTTTACAATGTGTCCTTGCCAAAGCCTGTGCCCTAGTTCACTTATTTTCAGTAGGATTTGGAAAACTAAATGAGCCACACTGTTGAAAACAATGTAATGCTAAAAAATATTGTATTTAAAGGAGCCGTACTTTCCTTCTGCTCGACACACCCCCTTCAATACTACAGCCAATGCTAACAATGGAAAGCAGTAGCAAGGTATTTTTTCAGCTCCTCGGAAAGTCAGAAACATACATGAACGAAACAAAATACAACAACCTAAGAATCTGGTAGACAGCCCAGAAATTTGAGTTACCATAATGGGACCCTTTTAAAATATATATAACAATCTCAGTCAATGGCTGTGTGTCTGTATTTTGTGTTGATGTGACTTCATATTAGCCCATAATGAATCCATCTTCTGCTTCAGACCAACAGCTGCCTGTCTGATTGGATTAGGCTTGATTTAAATTATCGGAGCTGAGAGGAGCCGTAATGGGATGAGGGAGAAGTGAGTCGGCTGATTGGGTGATAATTTCGCTTGTTAGACCTATTTCCAAAATGCACCTTTGAAAGCTCCTGTCAACAAATACACACGGCTGCCTGTAATGTGTATCATGGCTATTTAGGCACACACAGCAACACGGATGATGTAATGCACACTGTCATTTTAGCGTTTTTATGCATTCTCAGTGTGTTTCTTCTTGCTTGATTTGATAATGTGGAAATAGCACTGCTTCTTTTTAACCTTGACCAGACAAGAGTGTCATTGGATCTATGAAACACTACTGCACCCCAGCGGTCAGAAGGAGTAATTGCACCGCACGAGCTCAGACTGTAGAAATGACATAATGCCACACATTGAACTGTATTTATATTCACACCCACGACAAGAGAGTGAGCTGACTGTTAGCTGTTTGAGCCATTCATGGACAAGGTTAAGGCCTATTCCGTTTGTATATCTAAGGAGGAAGGCAGACATTTTGGTAAAATTAATGTATGGGTAACAACATGACTATAGCAGGTTTATATAGTTTAAACAGGACATTGTTACACAGTGACAGTAACTAAACTCAATTTTATATAGAAATATGACCACCAATGACCAGCTAGATATGATGCTTTCTTAAAGGGGGACTATGCAACTTTTCACGGTTTTGGTCACATTTGTCCTTCACAGAGCGCCCCCTACAGTTTCAGAGAATAGCACTGTCCACAGAAAAAAAAACACAAAGAATATAGACTTCATATGTAGACTATAGATTATCATAAAGCTACTGTTCAACCACAAAAACACCAGGTCTGCGTCAGTTTTGCTTTTATTTTTATTATTTGGAGCTCTCTCTGTGAAAGCTGGTTTAAAAGCAAATTTGTGGTTTTGGCGAGACCTGTGGCTTGACCCGAGACATCCATAGACTTTCCTCCTAGCAAGGAAGCTTCATTCACCCCACAACAACTCATTTAGGATCACATGGACACTGAAATCTTGTTAAAGTAAAAAGTTGCATAGTGCCCCATTCATGTCATGCATTGTGGAGCTCATGAACACAGGATTTCATTTAGCCCACAAGCCTACAGTTGATTGATGTAGTATGTTTAGATCCTCTTGCATATCACACTTGTGGCACCTTTGGGGAATATCAGGATAACTCTGCCAAAGTGTTAGTCTTTTTAAGAACAGTACTTTTTATCCACCCACAACATTACACTAACATTGAGGGTATCAGCTTTTATTCTTTCTGATCTTAGCAGGTTTAAACTATGCATGCTTTTTATATACAGTGATCAGTCTTGCCAAACTCTCACTCACATATTATATGGAGATTGACATGTGCCATTGCTGCTGACCATGGGACTGGCTAGAACAAAGTACCAGTAATACTAGGGGGGTACTGTAAAAAGATAAGAGATGTATTGTTTTTACATGATTGTACTTTAACTATAACCTTGTACCCAGCTGATCTCACGTGTGCACTGTGGAGTGATTCATATTCCAGGCAGGTTGGTGGGACTGATCGATGCTGTATGGTGATAGGATTATTAATGGCCAACTTTCATTGATCCGTCATGAACCATGTCATTCCCAGAATCCCTCTGGACTGGAGTAGGAGGAGGTCGTGTGAAGCGCTCAAACCTACTGTAGATGGCACTCACCCCTGGGTTTCACTTTTAAATACGAGAAGGTGCCACGTTGTTGTTTTTTCTGGTTTGAGCAGAGGTTCCTCCTACTCCACAAAGAGGTGTCAGTAACTGTTGCACTGTATTAGTTGGAGCCTATTTCGAAATATGTCTTAAAGCTGCACTACCTGATTTTGTCTAAGTGTAAGTGTGCTCTCTTCCCTTCCCTCTATCACAGTCTCACACTACCTCTTATGTACACAAACCAGGAGGTATGAGCTGTGAAAAAGCTTTGAATTTTAAATAAACCACATCATTTCTGATAGATTCTAGTTCTAGATAGATAATAGATGTCTCTACCAATCAGAGCGCTGCTGTCCTGTGGAAGCATGTGATTGGTTAAAGAGGTCCTTCCCTCACAAAAAAGCCCTCAGAGTCTCATTTCTTATTCAAATACAAGCTAGAAATATCACATAGTGCAGCTTTAACCTGGCACCAACCTCGTCAAATACACTACTCAGTTCTTTTAGCTTTTTCAATAATTTATAATTGCTTGTGAAACCCAGGGCTGAGTGCTAATGGCTACAACTAAGTGCAGGGCAGATAATGTGTTTCAGTTTTGATGTGATGACTGCGATACAAGAGACTGTTATACACTTAGTAAGTGGTCCACTTGGACTTCCCTGATTGAAAAACAAGCAGGTCCTTGGAAGTGAAGAGCACAACTGTACATATAAATAGATCTATTAGCCATATCATGTCATCCAATCTGTAGACCGTTGCCATGTCTGACAGAGGAAATGACTGTTGACCTGTAAATAGTGTAGTTATAGTCTTATAGGATTTAAGTGCTGCTTCTTCAGTCCAGGGATCAGCTGGTGTTTTTGCTCAGTCCCATGGCTGCTCTGTGTCGAAGGAAAGAGAGAGACAATACTGGACTTGTCTATAAAACACGTGACTTCTTTTTTTATTTGGATACATGTTTTATATACTGTCTGTCTGTAAAGGAAAACATTTTCGTCATAAAAGCATGATGTGACTCTGACACGTGTCCTGTCGTATCTGTAAAAGTATAAAGATCATTTCTGCTAAACATACAGATACTGCACTTTCATTCAATGTCGATTTCCATACCCTGCTCTGTAATCTATAGACCTGGTTGTGGATTCCAATACATGGCAATATCTGGGGGTAAAAAGGTCGACCAGGCACCAACTACCATGCCATCATCAAAGGTGAGTAAACTGCATTTCTTTATTTTTATTTGTTTGTCTAAGTTCAGTTGCTTGTTGACAAATAGCAAATCAGGCAATCACTTTGAATCTCTAGAAGAAGAAAATGGTGATCCTTTTCTTCCTGTCTTACATCCGGTCACCAGGTGGCAGCAGAGAATCACTGCAAATAACAGATGTCACAAAGGAAAAGGAGAAGCCAGTCAGCCAATTGCTTGTTTCTTTATTTAAGTCAAAACACACAATTTTTTACCCATACTGGTTTTTCAAACTTGTCGTATTATTTGTTCCAGTTATTCATTCTCCATCATTTAAAGGCAGAACAACATGACTGACAGGCGCACTGCATTATGGGAGATGGAGAAAGAGAAGTGTGGGCCATGGTGTGGACATATGGACCGGTGTGTGCAGGCATTTGATCAACATCTTCGATTAGATGTCCACTTAACAAGTCTGCCCCCTCCTCCCATCAGCCCGAGGAGGGTCCACTAAGGTCACCCTGTCAAAGGTCAAAGGTCACACACACACACCCCTCCATCTCTCATGTGCAGTGTGTGTCTCTGCCATTTCCTCCTTTCCCCTCTCCGTCCTTTTTTTGTCTCTGCTCTATTTGAAATTGATTGTCTTCTACCATCACAAAGACACTTGGTTCTGATTGATTGATCGGTAAGGGAGAGGGAGAGAACTGAGGCGACCATGGCTCTAAGGGCCGTCTGAAAGAAAGCAAATGACGCCATTTTGATGCACACAGGGAAGGAGCTGCCTGTTTGTCCAGGCGTCGGCCGGCCGCTAAGGCAGACAAACACCACAAACACCAGTATCGAGTTTAGCAGAGGATTAAATACAGATGAGCTGGAATACAGCAACTCTAGACAAAGACAATGTATAAACAGACCGTCTCACAGAGCAGCATGAAGATATCACCACTGGGTATTGTTAAAGGGGCCATATTGGAGCTTTTAGAAAATTATTTATGCTCACCTTTAAATGTACAATTTACATTTTGTGATTTTAAAAATGCAATATTGAATGAAACTGTTTTGGGGATTTTCAGCTTCTGTGCTCTAAGCGTTGTCTCGGCATACACAATTACTCAAAGGTGTGAACAGTTACTCAGAAGTGGATAACCAATAGGACCTCTTTAAGACACACAGACACATAAATCTAAAAGAAACCAAAAGCCAGACTTTTCTCCATTTCTCTCCCTCTCCTCTATACCATTAGAGGTACAGTTCATCCTGCAGTTATATACATTTATATAGAATCCATGCATAAAAGAATCCCACCTCCAATGACTGAGGTGCTCTGGTCGGTTTTTCTTTTTCAAATGGAAATCACTTGAACACACAAAGGAGACAAAAGCCCAAGATAATGTTAAACATAATTCTTTGTGTTTCTAAAAAGCTACTTCTGCTGTGTTTTAGTCCTTTGTGAGATTTTGCTTAAGTGCACAGAGAACAACGTGCAAACCCATAAACAAAACCAACACAGAGAAAGTCAACGCAAATATGTGTCACACACACTGTATATAAATGAAAAAAATAATGAAATATTAATAGAACAATCATTTTGCTGTGACATACTGTCATTGCTAAACATTGTCATTATTGTTCACTACATAGTCTTTACAATAAAGATTTGAGGTATATCAAGATGAATTGTCTACACATGCCTTCCTTTCTGTGGTGCTACCCTGGACGGTGGGACCAACAAAGAGGTTTTGGGGGGTGGTCACTGGCAGGCATCATCATCTATAAAAAATGATTGGTTAGTTTAGTCGCCGGCCAATGAGAGAGCATTGTAAACAATCTGGTACACACGTGCGCACCTACACTCTGATTAAAAAATACACAAAAATATCTCTGACTGGAGTGTGTGCCTGTGTGGGTATCACTTAGACTTAACAAAGAAATGGTGGTGGTAAACACTTGTTCTATTACCTGAAAATGACCTCAAATAAAAGGCTTAAAATGGATTATATATAGTATTTTAACAGCAACATAAAATGATGCAAGGTTCATATTATCTATGATGTAATGCTAAGACCTTGTCTACATAAAGATAGAATACTCTCACTGACCAACTGACCTGTTCATTATATGAATGCTACCAATAACATTCCTTCACTCAAAAAGAGAATAACAATGTTGTGAAACAAATGACATATAATCCCACTAAAAGTCATAAAGACCTCTCCAGTGCTGCCCCCACTACCCCCAGAGTGTGCCCCTCTCACTTCAAACCCATGTGTCCTGTGTCTGTATGTGTTCAGAGCAGTCCAACCCCTGGTTGAAAGAAAAAGGCACTCAACTCTTCCCACATAACAAACACATACATGTGTGAGCCAGTGCAGACCCTCTGTGTCTCTGTGCATGTTACTGTGATGAACATGTGCATGTCCTCAGTGTGAACACGGCAGGTTGTTTCTTTGGTTTTGATGGCTGCGTCACATCTGTTCTGTGAGGTAGCCATACACACAGTTGTTCTCTCCAGACACTCTGCTTTTGAAACTAATATCGAGGCTAGAGTTTGCAAAGGATCTGGACCTGAGAAGACGTCCTAAATGACATCTCCGTATTATAGTGCACTGCATACGGACCAGACCCGCTTTATGGAGGAATGTCATTTAGAGCGTTTCTTCAGGGCCTCGTTTACTGCCAGCTTCTGCTTGATCTCTCTAATATGATTATCTCCCGCTAAAAGATGCTACACAAAAAGTGGCTTTGACCACAGAAATCAGAAGGACAAAAGGAATGAGGCGGTTCTCATTGTAACCATAAGATCGTCAGCAGAGGAATGCAGCTATAGTCCAGTTCAAAGGGCGTTCAGAGACCAAGGAAGAGGTCATCGTGTCCAGACAGTCCATCACACGTATTCACAAATATGCACCGGTAGTCACTTATACATATCCCTTCCTTGTCTGTGCATAGGACCAGTCTTTGACATTTTCAGTCTTTTTTTTGTTTTTAAATTCATTTACATTTTGTCAACAAGGTGCTTCTTTACAGCACAACATAGCACAATAGAGAAACCATGTGACTATGGTACTATTTTTACCCGCATCAATATTTAAGAGATAGAAATGAAAGAAGCACATAACAAGTGGATAGATAAATAGATGATAAATAGACATATATAAAGGAGTGAAATGAAGGATTATTTACAGTGTACATTTTCATTGTGGTAATGTCAGGTGGCTTTGAGGTATGGGGGTCAGCGGCGTGCCTCTGGTGCTTGCACTGTGAAGGTCGTAAGGTCAAACAGCGAGGCGTCTACGATGGAGAGAGCTGCACCCGTTCTCTGATTATCATAAAGAGGCAAACATCATTGGCACTCAGGATCCTGTATTGTGACATTTGACCTCTGCTTTTGGCCACTAGAACAGGGCAGGCCTCCCTCCACCACGGCCATCGCTCAGGGATGACACCATGTAACTAAAACAAGGGCAGTGTCATCCCCATTATGATTGTTCTCATATGTAGCCTGAAAATAACCTCTCAAAGTCTACAACCATGAAGCCTTTTACAACCACAGTTTTATAAAAGCAACATGTATAATTGATGTTAATGGGCATTTTCTTCATAATCTTTGTATAGGCTTCTACTCTGTACTAACTGAGCGGATGGACATATGCCCTACACATGGCCTCACTCCAGCAGGGGGCGCCGTATATTGGACAGGGTTAAGTTATTACTGGAGCCCTGGTGCGCATGCAGTGATTCAGGGTAAAGAGAGGGGTTGTGGTGGTTAGTAGGTCAGACACTTAACACAGACACACACACCTCTTAATCAGCGATAGCAATGGCTGATCAGGATTTAACACTTGACGCTTTTTTGCCGCTGATTTCTGAACTTTGGTCGAGTTGGTTTAAAGCTCAAGTGGTTCTTTGGTGTGACTAAAGGCATAGATGCATCTTTGGAGCTACTAGGTCTTTGGTGAAAGTAAACTAAACATGGCTGCACACCCTGTAACTTTACTTAGTAATTAGCATATTATCAATGATCGGAGTGGCCCGTCATGCTTTGGAGAAGGTGGTGGCGGATGAGGTTCCGGGTTGAATTGGTGAGTGGTTGTTGTTTCCATGAGACGCGTGTACGTGGCCGTGCACGCCGTGGCCGTGCTCGTCCACGTTCCAGCGCTCCGGGCAACGTCGGCGAGAGTTCATGAAGAAGTTGGAGACGGTGGTAAGCTCCAGGCCCAGCTGCTGTGAGATGGTCACCTGCATCTCCTTCGACGGGCGCCGGTTCTCTCTGAAGATGGCTACCAGGGTGCGACGCTGCAGGTCTGTGAACACCAGCCGCTGCTTCTTGGGCACCTGGCTGCGCTCGCGTCCCCGGTCCTCCTCTTTGCGTTTACATGCTGCAGATACAAACAGAACAGAAGTGTGAAACATGAACACAACTAATAATACATAAGAGAATGTGTGGGAATGAATGGGTGAATGTTTGATGAATAAAAGTTAAACGAAGGTAAAAGCCTAATAAAAAACTAATCATTGCATTTATCAAATCAAAGACATGATAGAATATAATCTACAACCTAAGCAGGGCGGATTTAGAGGTTTGGGGGCTCAAGGCGAACAAGGGCAGGGAGCCCTCTATTTGGGGCTTTTTAAGAACTACCTGAAAATTCGCTTGATTTGTCAGTGACGGCAACAGACAGCTTAACCACACAACGACAAAGGAAAACATGGCGAGCGCCAAATGAAGTTTAATAATTACCAAAACATTTTAATTTATAGGCTCCGTTTATGGGGCCCAGGAAGCTTGGGGCTCTAAGCAGATGCCTACTTTTGCCTAATGGTAGCGCCACCTCTGTACCTGAGTCAGTCAACACTAATGATTCAATTTAACCTGATTAATATAATTTTCGACCATTGCCAGAGTTGAAAAGCTATACAGCAAAGAAAGTTGTAATTCAAGTGTTGGGCTATAAGACGTATGCCTATAAATATTTTACTCTCAACTGCTAAAGCTGACAGAAATACGTTTGGTCTGGTCCAAGACAAAGAAAATGATGAAAACTAGTGAATGAATATCAGGCAAAACAGGTTATGGCAAGGGTAAGTGAAGCAAAGCTTGCCCAAAGGCTTCGGGGTTGAACCAAAGTGTGACATTAACACATCTTAATTATGAAAACGTAAAAGACGAAAAATACCCAATTCGATTTTTTTTAACATTTGAATGTTCTCTCCAAGGTCAAAGGTACCCCCCTCCTTGCCCTTGAACCAGCCTATAATAATTACTTCATCTGTTTTTCTCAAAGTCACACCTCCTCCTGTGTGTGAGGTATCTTCTAATATTAAAGCTGAGCCCAGAACACAACAGTAATCCAAAAGAACAGCTTTGTGTTTATTATATTTGCTGATGTGTCTCAAAGGTCATGACCTGTGGTATATGCATTAGCCTATGCAAAACACTCTTAATTAGGGAATAATAAGGAAATTATACTGTTTTTTTTTTTTTTTACTTGAAGTAGACTATTTGAGGGGAATGACAGATTGTTGATTTTGTTGATTTTGATACATGTCTTTATTTTATTTTGAACAGCCATAAAACTGCAGTTCATCATTTTAAAGGTGTTAAAAAAGACTGCCATACACTGTAAATAGTGGGATTTGACTCAATTAAAAATGCTACATAAATATTAATTAAACCTGCATAAAACAATCAACAACATAATAATACCATGCATTTTCATTTGTACATATCAATT